>CM041628.1:93473493-93508352 GCA_023333625.1 Bothriochloa decipiens
TTCTAGTTCAAGTCAAGGTAAGCACATATTTAAACCTTATCATTTCACGTAACAAAAATGATGCAATTGAGATGGTTATGCTAATAAAGTGCAATATGATGCATGCTTAACACCAGAGTGTTACACCCTGTGCCTCCCCTTGGCCTATAAAAGGGGACGCCAGGATACACAACAAAAGGAGAGGCCTAATGGGACGAAGAACCGACTCCAGACAATGATCTCACGAACAACCGAAGACACGCCTAGGCAGACTCCTAGACTCTGAATAACTCTTTTGCTCTATACTCGACCCCCCGTGCTGAATTCTCTCCTTTGCTTGTATTCACCCCTGTACAAGCACTTAGGTGCAAGATAATACAAATCTTCTCCCCTCGCTGGACGTAGGGCCTTCTTTGCCCGAACCAGGATAAATCGCTGTGTTCTTCTTGCATCACCATCCGAACGGGTTACGCACACATACGTTTACTCGTTGGCTTAGGACACCCCTGGGTTCCTAACGTCGACAGTTGGCACGCCAGGTAGGGGGGTGTGTGTCAAACCGCTTCGTTCGGATGGCGGATTTCGTATCATCGCTCCCTTTTGGCTCGGTGATCTGGTTTGGGAGTTTGGAGTTCCTGTCGCTCGGCACGAGCCATGACATGGTCCTGCTCTCAGTCGGGCACCCAAGTAGGGGCGCTTCAGGGACTCCGCGAGGAGCCCCGCGTCACCCTCGCCACCACGCTTCCCAATCAAGAAGGAGACGTGGATCACAGGGCGGGCGGCGTCGCCGTGTGACCACGGTCATCACATCCTCTTCGTCTTCGACAGATAACTTGAGCTCTCTGGCCAGGAGCCTCCCACGACTACGCATAAGGCCCGAAGAGGGGCAGTGCTCACCCGGGTTGAACACTTCTCCCCAGGCGAACGCGCCCCTCACGTCTACGACTCTCTTGCCCCATGAGCAGTTTGCCGTCCGACCAGCACTGCCATTTGGGCTCGACAATGCCGCTTCAACATACTCCACTATCGTGCGCTTGGGTTTCGGAGCGGACAGGGAACGGACTGGACCCCCTACGAGCAGCAGCGTGCCGGGAAGTACCGGTACTGGCCCCCGAACGCCCGATTAACTCTCGCCCACGCGGCGCCTGCCCTCGCGCGCTTCGACAGTGGCTGGAAGTGAAACAATATGGGCGGACCAACATGCCTTACCCGCTCTACTCCGACTCTGACTACGACTCCGACTACTATGATCCCATGCGAGAGTGTTTCCACGTCGACATAGTCGCCGCGTCGGGCAACAACGACGCCGATCTCGCAGAGACGTCCACACCACCGGCTGCAACAGGTGGACCCCTCCTCCTGGCGGGACAGGAGGAAGGCCCCCCTGCCGCAACCAATGATCCGTGCGATTCGCAGGGCGCCCACGTCGCCCAGCTCGCGCAGGTCTCGGAGCTTCGAGCCAAACTCGACGAAGACAAAGAGCGACTGCGCCAGCTCGAGCATACCCACGAGCAAGACAATCAGAATCCCCCAGGCGGAGGGGCTCGGGCCCGAGCGTGGCAAGTACAGCTGCAGATTGTGGGCGCGGATACGGTTGCACGTCCCGCCTTCAATAGAGCCAGTCAAAATGTCGTCGCGGCAACCATGCTTCTCCGCAACATGCCGGCCTCCTCGAATCCTGAAGCCCAACGAGTCCGACAGGAGATCCAGGGCCTTCTCGAGGTGGCCGCCATCCAGCAGGCTGAGAGTTCTGCCTCGAGGCATCGAGGTGCGGCCTCAGGGCAACACCACGAACCCTCGCGGCATGAGAGGTAGGCCTCGACCGAGCCGGTAGACTCCCCCTGCTCGAAGGGGGCGGTCCCGGCCCATGATCGCGTTCGTGACAATCACGAGCCCCGCGATGCGTGTCACGACATCAACGAACACCGCAGACACAAGAGTGGTGACGCCGAGGCACGAGGCTACAGCGCTCATCGGGGCGAACGCTACGACAACGACGAGGACTGACGTCGATCCCCGGATCCGCCGGGACCTCAAGCCTTCAGCCGTGCGATTCACAGCACGCCGCTGCCTAGCCCCTTCAGACCCCCGACAAGTCTCATCAAATACGACGGCGAGACAAAGCCTGAGCTCTGGCTTGCCGACTTCAAGCTGGCGTGCCAGCTTGGTGGGGCCCACGACGACAGCGCCATCATTTGACAACTCCCACTCTTTCTCTCCGACACCGCACGACGGTGGCTCGAGGAGCTTCCCCCTAACCAAATCTATGACTGGTCCGACCTGGTCAGGGTTTTCGAGGGGAACTTCAAGGGCACCTATGTGCGTTCGGGCAACAGGTGGGAACTCCGAGGCTGCAGACAGAAGCCTGGGGAATCCCTCCACAATTTTACTCGACGCTTCTCCAAGCAGCGCACTGAGCTTCCCCATGTCACCGATGAAGAGGTGATCCTGGCTTTCATTGCCGGGACCACCTGCAAGGAACTGGTCTTGGAGCTCGGGCGTGCTCTCCCAAGGATCGCCGATGAATTGATGGACATCGTGGCCAACTTTGCTGCCAGAGAAGAGGCCGTCGGCGCCTTCTTCGACGATGGCAAAGGCCAAACGCAAGCCAAGGCGGCCAACCCCGAGGGTTCGAACCGGGGCGGCAAGAAAGGGGGCAAGAAGAAGAAGAAGAACCCACGAGGCAAGCACGAAGACGCCCCCGACGATGACCTCATGGCGGCTGTCGAGCGCAAGAAGCCTCAAGGCCCCCCCGAAAAGGGCCTCTTCGATGAGATGCTCAAGAAACCGTGCCCATATCACTAGGGCCAGGCCAACCACACCCTCAAAAACTGCCGGATGCTCAAAAGGCATTTCAAGGGTACGGTTCGAGGAAAGGAAGAGAAAAAGGAAGAGCCCGATGAAAAGAACGACGACAAGGATGATGGATTCCCCGTGGTGCAGGACTGCTACATGATCTACGGGGGAGCTACCGCCTGGCTCACCCCTCGACAGCATAAGAGGGAGCATCGGGAGGTATTCTCCACTCGAGTTGCCACCCCCTGATTCTTGGACTGGTCCGAGACGGCTATCACGTTCGACCGAGATGACCATCCGGACCACGTCCTGAACCCGGGGCTCTACCCGCTTGTTGTAACCCTGTCATCATCAACACCCGCTTCTCCAAGGTCTTGATGGACGGAGGCAGCAGCCTCAACATCATCTACTCTAAGACCCTCGACCTTCTCGAAATCCCGACGGAAAAGCTGAAACCCAGCACTGGGGGCTTCCATGGCATCGTGCCAGGGAAAAGGGCTATTCCCATCGGATGTATTGACTTGCCGGTGTATTTTGGTACTCCCGCAAACTTTCAAAATGAGAACCTCACGTTCGAGGTAGTCCCATTTCGAGGCACGTACCATGCGATCATCGAACGACCAGGCTATGCCAAGTTCATGGCGGTTCCCAACTACACTTACCTCAAGCTCAAGATGCCGGGCCCCAACGGCATCATCACCGTCGGCCCCTCCTTCGAGCACGCATATGACTGCGACGTCGAGTGCGTCGAACACACGGAAGCCCACGAGGAGTCGACGATGCTTGCAGCCACTCTCGAGGCCCTCGCTGACGAGATCCCCGAACCCAGGTGACATGCCAGCAGCTTTGAGCCTACCGAGGACACGAAGAAGATCCCTCTCCACCCGAGTTGCTCCAAGGGGAAGGCGCTGCTCATCAGCACCTCCCTCGATGCCAAATAGGAAGCAGTGCTCATCGACTTTCTCTGCGCGAACGCCGACATGTTTGCGTGGAGTCCCTCGGATATGCCGGGCATACCGAGGGAAGTCGTCGAGAATGCCTTGGAGATCCGCCCCGGGTCTAAGCCGGTGAAGCAACGCCTGCGCCGCTTCGACGAGGAGAAGCACAGGATCATCGGGGAAGAAGTCAACAAGCTCTTGGCGGCCGGATTTATCAAGGAGGTCCACCATCCCGAGTGGTTAGCTAACCCTGTAATAGTCAAAAAGAAAAATGGGAAATATAGGATGTGTGTAGATTACACCAGCTTGAATAAAGCATGTCCTAAAGTCCCATTTCCCTTGCCACGCATCGATCAAATCATTGACTCAACAGCGGGATGTGAGACCCTCTCCTTTCTCGATGCCTATTCCGGCTACCACCAGATCTGGATGAAGGAGTCTGACCAGCTTGCGACTTCCTTCATCACCCCCTTTGGCATGTACTGCTATGTTACTATGCCCTTCGGCCTTCGAAACACCGGGGCAACGTACCAGCAGTGCATGCTCCACATTTTTGGAGAACACATCAGCTCAACGGTCGAGGCCTATGTCGATGACATCGTGGTCAAGACCAAAAAAGTCAAGGATCTCGTCTCCGACCTCGATGCTGCGTTCAAATGCCTCCGGGCGAAGAGCATCAAGCTGAACCCCGAGGAGTGTGTCTTCGGTGTCCCCCGAGGCATGCTCTTAGGGTACATAGTCTCTCAGCGCGGCATCGAGGCCAACCCAGAGAAAATCTTGGCGATCATCAAGATGGGGCCCATTCGAGACCTCAAAGGCGTTCAGAGGGTCACAGGATGCCTGGCAGCCCTGAGCCGCTTCATCTCCCATCTCGGGGAAAAGGTGTTGCCCCTCTACCACCTTTTGAAGAAATCAGAGCACTTTGAATGGACCCTCGAAGCCGAGGAAGCCCACTCAAAGCTTAAGTCTATGCTAGCCTCGCCCCCGATCCTAGTACCTCCTCATCCGGCCGAGCCCCTCCTCCTCTATGTCACCGCAACCACCCAGGTGGTCAGTGCAGCCATAGTGGTTGAGAGGGCAGAAGAAGGGCACACCCTGCCCGTTCAAAGGCCAGTCTACTTTGGCAGTGAAGTACTCTTGGAGACCAAGGCCCGCTACCCTCAGATTCAGAAATTGTTTTACGCTCTAGTCCTTACGCGATGCAAACTCCAACATTACTTCCTAAGCCACCGATAACCATGGTCTCGTCCTTCCCCCTCGGGGAGATAGTCTAGAATTGAGAGGTCACAGGGAGAATCGCTAAGTGGGCAGTCGAGCTCATGGGCGAGACCCTCACTTTCACACCGCGAAAGGCCATCAAGTCACAGGTGCTGGCGGATTTCGTTGCCGAATGGACCGACGCTCAACTACCGCCCGCACAGATCCAGGCCGAGCTATGGACCATGTACTTTGATGGGTCGATGATGAAAACGGGAGTGGGCGCGGGCCTGCTCTTCATCTCGCCCCTCAGGGTTCACATGCGTTACGTGATTCGACTCCACTTTGCAGCCTCAAACAACATCGCAGAGTACGAGGCCCTCGTGACCGGACTACGCATCGCTATCGTGCTCGGGGTTCGACGCCTCCAAGACCAGGGCGACTCGTAGTTAGTCATTGATCAAGTCATGAAGGCTTCGAGCTGCCACGAACCTAAAATGGAAGCATACTATCAAGAGGTCCGCAAATTGGAAGACAAATTCTACGGCCTCGAATTAACCCACATTGCTCGACGCTACAACGAGGCCGCGGACGAGCTCGCAAGGATCGCGTCAACCCGAGGCACCGTGCCACCCGATGTCTTTGCAAAAGATCTCTACAAGCCATCAGTTGACTTCGCGGATGAATAGGAACATCTGTCCAAGGGGGTCGAGCCTCAACCAACCCAGGCCCCCTCGACCGGGGCCTAGGTCATGGACCTCGAGGTATCAACCCCTTGAGCAAGCGACGAAGCCGATTGGCATAAGCCTTTCCTCGAATACCTTACTCAAGGGGAGCTGCCAGACGAATGAAATGAGGCTCAACGCATTGTGCGAAGGGCCAAAACCTACGTCCTCTTCGATCCAGACAAGGAGCTCTATCGACGGAGCCCGATCGGAGTTTTGTAGCATTGCATCACCATCGAGGAAGGCAAAAGGTTACTCAACGACCTACACTCGGGGGCTTGCGATCATCATGCTGCGCCTAGGACCCTCGTCGAGAACGCTTTCTGACAAGGCTTTTACTGGCCGACCGCTGTCTCTGACGCCATCAGCCTCGTCCACTCATGTGAGGGGTGCCAGTTCTATGCCAAGCAGATGCACCTCATTGCGCATGCTTTGCAAATGATCCCCCTCACATGGCCGTTCACCGTATGGGGGCTCGACCTCGTTGGTCCCCTCAAAAGGACAACTGGAGGCTTCACCCACCTGCTTGTTGCCATCGACAAGTTTACCAAGTGGATCGAGGCTCGGCCCATCACCAACATTCGTTACGAGCGAGCGGTCGAGTTCTTCATTGACATCATTCATCGCTTCGGGGTCCCCAACGTGGTCATCACCGACAATGGCACACAATTCACCGGCAAAAAGTTCCTGGACTTCTGCGATCACCATCACATCCATGTGAATTGTTCTGCAGTTGCTTATCCTCGAACTAACGGCCAGGTCGAGCGTGCCAACGGGATGATTCTTCAAGGGCTCAAGCCTAGAATCTACGACCGCCTAAAGAAATACGGCAAGAAGTGGGCCATCGAGCTGCCCTTGGTCCTGTGGAGCCTAAGGACAACACCCAGTCGAGCCACGGGATTCACCCCATTCTTCATGGTCTACGGGTCTGAGGCCATCCTCCCCATCGACCTCGAATACGGGTCCCCTCGATTAAAAGCCTACAACGAGCAAACGAACGAAGAAGCCCTTGCAAACGCTGTCAACCAACTCGAAGAAGCTCGAAACATGGCCCTTCTCAACTCCGCAAGATACATGCAGAAGCTTCGATGCTACCACGACAAGCATGTGCGCAAAAGGGACCTTCGAGTGGGTGACCTCATCCTACGATGGCGACAGAGCAACAAGGGCCGCCACAAGTTAACTCCACCATGGGAAGGCCCCTTCATCATAGCAGAGGTGTCGTTACCCAGGAAATGGGTACCCCAAACCCTTGGTTTACCGGACTAAACCCCGCAAAATCTGTAATACGAACCCTACAGTGACCTCCCACGTTAACGTTCGAAGGCCCGCAGGCTAAGGCATATTGGGCTGACCCACGAACGGGCTACGACGGCCCAAAGCCAAAGCCTGCTCGAGGGGCTACCGCACGGACTAGGACTATACACTCGAGGGTACAACTCGGGTGACCCCTCGAGGACGGAACTTCACCTGGCGAACGAGCCTGCCCTCGAGGACGGAACTTCATTCGCGCGAATGGGCAGTCCTCGAGGACAGTGCACCCCTTGGCTGCCGACTCTCTCGTATGGATCCGGGCGCATTTAATGCGTTTTACCTACCCCCGCCTAACCGTATGGCCACAGTTACGGTAACAGTTGTGGGTGTGGCGATCAAATCTTGCTTTTACCGCCCATGCCCCAGAATCCCGCGGGTCGTACTTTGCTGTTGCGTCATGCCGAGCACTATGTCCCGTCCAGCACCCCCTTGAGATGCATAAATCAGCATGTTTCCCGCATTTCCTGGGATTCGACCTTATCCGGTGAGGCTCGACCCTCTCGACTCGACCCCCTTGACTCGAGCCAGATCCTCGACCGCCGCCCCTCGACTTCATCAGATGAACCCTCGAGCGGGACTCCAACGACTCTGGGCTGTACTTCAACAACTCCCAACGCGACGGCTGCAGAACCTCCCATGCTGACGTACATCTCTACAGCAGCACCGACATGATCGGCCTCAACGTCATACGTCACCAGCCATGTGAACTCTAAATATATGTACTCCTGTGCCCCTCCTTCACCTATAAAAGGAGGTGCCAGGACGTTAGCCAAAAGGGGGCAGGAGAACGGACGAGAGGATCTAGAGCATAGAAACGCTAAGGCTTTAGATCACAAAACAATACCGTGAGACAATGTAAAGTAGAGAGCTAGGCGCCCGAAACGCCCAAGCTCCAGCTCACGCTCCTCACACCTGCTTGTATTTTCCCCTGTACTAGCACTTCGGTGCAAGATAACATGAACTATCCTCCCCCCGCTAGACGTAGGGCCTTCTTTGCCCGAACCAGGATAAATCACCGTGTCCTTCTTGCATTACCCACCGGATTAAGGGAGCATGCAATTACGAACATTACTCGTTGGTGTCAACCCCCGGGGGTCAAAACACCGACAAGAGGTGTTGAAGCCCGAAACCTACAAGCTCGCTAATGACAAAGGCAAAATCTTCACCAACACATGGAACATCGAACAGCTATGTCGCTTCTATCCCTAGGGCATCGATGCCTTCTTCATACATTTTCGTATACAGAATGCTTTTGATCACAAGCTCAATCTTCTTAAACATTTAAGAGGTAGCCTCGACTCTGCTCCCTCAGAGTCGAACCTCCCTCGGGGGCTACAAGGGGGGAACCCCCGAAGTCCCCAAAAAACTCGCATGATTTTTTCAAAACTCAAAAGTCTACCCTCTCTACGCACCTCGATACGCTCTAAATACTTAGTCAAAAATGCCATGTGAACGCCCTAAAGGTCGAGGGCTGTCGAGCCAGGAGACCACCGACGCCCCATTGCTACGGTACCTCCACTCACTCCCACGTCGAGAGGCACGAACATGCGTCACACTAAGTTAAGAAATGTTATCAGACATGCGAGAAAGGAAGGGACTAAACAATTTGCGAAGTTATATTTTACATTCGATAATGTTTCGAGGCCCCCTGGGCCTCGCAAACCAGAAAATTATAAGATTTCTTACAAAGGCCTCTTTGCCCAGATTTGGCTCACAGGCCATCATCCTCAGGAGGCAGAAGGACCTCACACTCGAAGAGGCTTGCAAGACGACCGCCAGGTTCCTTGGCAGCCTCGACCAACCCCATGAAGACGGCTTCGTTCTCCTCGTCAGTCTTCGAAGGGTCGCTGACGAAGCCGTGGGAGACGACCTCCATGTCGTAGATGTAGCCGAAGCCGATGACCGCCATCGCCCGCTTCACGCCGACATGAAGGGCGCCCCACACCTTCTCCTTAACCACGTGGCCGAGCTTGAACAGCTGGTAAAGGAGAGGGGCCCCATGGACATCATCCGCGGCCGCTTCAGGATGAGGGACGCCGAGGCTGTCGCAGACCATGTCGAGCATACCGCCGAGCTCGCCGGTCAGCTTCACCTCGATCGTGTACAACTTCTGAAGTAGGCCGAGGTCGCGATGAGCCCGAGTCAGCTCCTCCTTCAAGGCTAGAAACAAATGGAGTTAGTAACACTTAAGAAAAAACAAAGGCAAAAAACTCTTCAAGAAAAGAAGGAAGACTCACCAACGGCGTGGGTCTCGAGCTTCGTATGCGTATCTTGCAAAATGAGATACTCATTTGCAAGCATCTCACCAGCGTGGACCATCGACGTGTTTTCCTCCTTGAGCTTCTCATGGGCCTCGCCTGCTGAAATGGCATTCCGCCTTTGCTCTTGCCAGGCTTCAGAAAGCCTGGCATTTTCGGAGGCCCAGGCCTCGAGCTCCTTCCGCACCGCTTCGAGGGCCGCGCCAGCCCTTGCCAGCTCGTCGCTGGCCTCGGACCTCGCCTTCTCGAGGGCCCTCCCCACTTCCTCCTTTGCCTTGGCCTTGGCTTCCTTGGCTTGGGCAGCCACCTCTCGGGCCAAGGCGGTTTCGGACTTCGCCTTCTCAAGCCCACTTCGAGCGGCAGCAGCCTCCTCCTTCGCCTTCGCGGCCTCAACCCGGGCAGCCTCGAGCACTGCTTCTAGCTCGGGGATCTGGTTCCACTTATCTTTCGCACCATGGATAAGATAGGACTTGATGTTCGAGCGCTTTCTCAGATCCCAAGAGCAAGAAGAACAAAGAATATCATCAACAAAGAGAACACACCCTGAGTTCCATAACTTCGAAGAAGGATGCTTACCGTGAGGCGCTAGTGAAGGTTGTCACTGACGAGACCAAGCATTGCCTTCAGCGAGCTCTGAAGGCAAGAACGCTCCTCCTCGACGGCCCTCCAGCACTCGAGCTCCGCGGGGTCATCCACCTCCCACGAGGGAGCGTCGTGACTCGTGGGGTCATGGACACGGATAGGCTCCGAGCCCCATCCCGAAGTCTCCGCCTCGGAGCGTCGCCGCGTTGCCTCTGCTCCGGCACCCTCCGCGTCGACGGTCGCCCCTGCCGTAGGTCGTTGCTCGGGCACCGCGGGGGGAGACGGACCCTCCCACGGCACGATAGCCAGCAAGCCGGCCTGCAGCTCCTCCCGCTCAACAAAAAGGTCCACCGGGGCAGACACGGCGACTCTCGCCTCCTCGACCAAATCACCCACGGGGGCCCTGCCTGACGGGGCCGCTTCGGCACCCCCGGACTCGACGACCCCCGACCTCGGTGGTGACAGGGGGGGCGGCGTCCTTCTCCTTGCCTTCGTCAATGGATACCTCGCCCTCGTCGGCCTCGAGGACGATGGGCGCTGCCTCCGAAAACCCCAGCAGTGAGTCATCCGAGGGGCCCTCCCGCACGCTGCTGCCCGGTGCCTCGACGGCCATCCCGGCTCGGGGGCTCGACGCCGCAGCCGCTGCAGTCTCGGTGGCTACTTCACTGATAACAGAAGCAGCGCCCCGGGCCAACGCCACGCATGCGACCTTGACCCAAGCGATGACCCCCGCGTTTGAAATCACCGGGGGAGTCGAGGCGGCGCTCGTCGCCAAAGGAACCAGGCCCGTAGCTGGAGCCGCCACAACCGCCATCACCTCTGTCACAGCCTCAGTCCGAAGGCGCTTGGCTGGAGCGGGCCCCGCCAGTGCCCGCTCGCGCTTGAGTCTACAAGAAAGGAAAAATTAGATGCGTGGAATCGAGACGCGAAATATAAAGCTGCTCCAAGATTAAGAACTTACCCCACCGGGAACCTCCCCGGGGTTCGTGAGCCCTCCGTCGACGGCCGTGTCCCCACGCCCGGAAGGATTGAAGTCGCTGCCGGTGGCGTCACGCCGCGAGACCCCGTAGCCCCTCAAGCGGAGGCCGCCGCCGATGCGGCCAAAGCCAGCACCACCGGCCTGGCTCCAAGGGCCAGATGACTTTCACGGGATCCCTTCAAGGGCCCCTAGAACCAGCAGCGCCCTGCGTCAAAGGGGCACCAGCTGCGACCCTCCGGGTTGAGAGGTGCTCCTCTTCCCCGCTCCACTCCTCCCCTGACTCCTCAGAGGAGGACCCTTCGACAGGCCCCACCTCTCATCTCTGCTTAGGCGAGCGCTGCTCGCCCACAGAGAGATCGAGGCTCTGCATCCGCCTCTTCTTGCTCTCCTCCTCCTTTGTCTTCTTTGCCGACGAGGCGCCGAGAAGCCCCGTCGAACCAGCTCTAAAATCTTCCTTAACGGGGGGCAGCGACAACTTGTAGTCGAGCTCCCCCTACACACAAAGCCCAAAAAAATGTAAGGTGAAAAGAAACAAAAAAGAAGGGCTCGACGAAGTAATACACTCACCAGTTTGGGGTAACCGGGATCCGGCCGCATCGGAAGACGGTTGACTTCCTACGCCGTGAAGGGGCCCGACATCGTAACTCGAACCCTCTTGGCGATGCTCTCCAACGTAATATCCTCAGCAACCATCCGGCTTCCCTTGACCTCCGCTCCAAAGAACATTTGGCTCATGCGGAGCGAGCGCCGCATCAGGGGGAGCACCTGTCAATGGTGGAAGGCTGAGGCAACGACCCCGGCAGTCAACCCCTGCCCTTGAAGGGTCGCCAGGGCGTCAAGGAGGTCTTCGAGCCTCCCTTGATGATCCCGCGCCGGGGCGCCCCAGTTGTGGGGACGCGACTCGATGACGCGCCCCGTGCACTGAGGCAGCAGCCCCTCGTCATTCCTGATGTAGAACCACTTCGAAGGCCAGGCACCGTGGCTCGAAGTCAGGCTGATAGGGATGAAGGTGTCGACCTTCCTCACGGCAAAGTTGCAGCACCCGGCCCGCACCAGCCTCCGCACCCCCGGCGACGCGCTCTTGGAGAAGTACTCCGCCCGAAAAAGATAAAGCCAGAGCTCCTAGTGCGCCTCCACCCTGAGGTAACCCTCGCAGACAGTGGTGAAGATGGCGGTGTAGGAGATCGCGTTGGGGGAGAGATGCTGCAGCTCGATCCGGTAGTAGTGGGTGAGGGCGCGCATGAACTGACTCGGCGGGGAACCGAAGCCCAGTCGGTGGAACTTGACGAAGCTGACCACGTAGCCCTCCGGTGGGTTCGGCTCGAGGTCCCCCTTCGGCGGAACGAGCCATTCGGGCTCGGCCTTGTTGGTGATAGGGTGAAGGAGCCCCTCCGCCACCGACCCCTCCAGCTCCTTCCTCGTCACATCTGAGGGGAGCCACGCCGTGGGCTGAAGAATCTCCGGTGGTGCCATGGCAAGGGCACGGAGCTCTTCGGTGGACGGACGACCCGGAAGATTTCCTATCTCTGCGGGGAAGGCAAAGCGCAGGAAGGCGAGCACAAGGAAGGTAAGCGCAAGGAAGGTGAGCGCAAGGAAGGCAATCAAGCGCAGGAAGGCGAATACGAAAATGGCAGGAAGGCAAGTGAAGAGCAACGGTGCACGGAGTGCCTCCTTTTATAGGGGCAGAAGACCAACGGGCGGCCGTCGCTTGCCCGACCAGTAAGTCCCCGCATTAAATGCGTCCAAAGTACTCTCCTCTCAATTCATGTGCGTTGACGTCATGAGCGAGGCCGCCGGGCGCCAATGATACCCTCGAGACTGCGTGTTCATGCCGTTTCGCATTCACCCCCTCGACTCCCATCGACCATGGACACGCATCAAGCATCCATGAATCAGCCGTCATGCCAGCCCCACCACAACCGCGCCGTTCCGACTCCCGCGACATTACGGCCGCGCCGCTCTGAATCTTTTCTTGAAAACCAAGACTAATATGACAACTGACAGTTATCCTCCTCGAAATGCGCTTTAAGTACAGGAATCATCCACTACCGTGCCGCTCCAGCTTCTGCATAAAAAGACACGCGTGACGGACAGGAGGAGTTATTCGCAGACGGATCTTCCCACGACACGGGATACGGGCCCAGGCCCTTGAAATCTCCAGGGAGCGAAGGCTAGCCCTCAAAAAGGGTTCGACAACCGCCCTCGAGTACTAGAGTTAGGGGTGACCGAGGGGGCCGACGCGAGTCCCTTGCTCGAGAATGAATTCTCGAGGCCCCCTCGGACACATTCAAGGCAAAACTAAGGGACCACGACGGAATCCCCTCGAGGGGAGGCATCGAGCCACCAGACCCGATCGAAAGGGTTTGGCATCCACGGGACCCACTGTTTTGCTCGAATAAGAGCGCCTCAGGGCCACTAGTCGACCCCTATCAAACGGGGCACGAGCTCTTACTTGAATTTCCCGATAGTATCTCACCTGAGACGTTGATGCTCGCCCGAGCATGGGTAGCATAGTGCTTCTCCCCCTCTACCCGATCGAAAGGGTACGTGAGGGTCGAACAAAAAATTCGAGCTCACACCTAACCGGCTTCGACGAAAGAAGCTAAGGAGCCGACTCGCAATCGGGTGGCCTCGATGAAAGAGGACCCAACCGCCCAGGGGCTCGATCATTCGAGCACGCCTCGACCAAAACTAAAAATAAAAGACCTCAGGCGAGTATTCTACTCACCCGAGGCCTCGGGAGCTACTCTCGAAGGATGCGCTCGTGCGCACCCCTCGGAATACGACCAACACCCGAGTCCATTTAACTAAGCCTCCACGTAAGTACCAACACTTACACGAAGCCTCGGGGGCTACTGTCGGTTACCGAGAGAAGGGATACCCTAAACCTCCCTTGTTTTTGGTTGAACCCTGAGTTTACCCTCAGATTAATCTCACGGGGACCCTCAAAAAAACACGTGCAAGACCAGACCATACATCCTCGACCCACCGGGGCCCACCGGCAAATACACACTGAGCCGACCCACAACAGAATACTTAACTTCTACCACAACCCTTGACAAGTCACTGACGTCATCAACTGATGATCACTCGAGAGGGGGGGACCCCGCGTCAAGTGTCGAGGCCCCGGTAGGACGGACGCCTTGATACAACAAGGGTCGAGCCCTCCCTCGATCCACCAACTCCGGGTGCGTCCGACAGCGCATTTGATGCAAAACTACCTAACCCCGTCCAATCGTATGGCTACAGTAGCCGCACAGTGTTCCGTACAGCGGTCAAATCCCGCTTTACCGCCCGTACTGGGGACGTGCAACGGTCTGCACGGCACTGTTACGCCGTACTCAGCACTGTTAGGCCGCTCGAGGCCCCTTCAACGCGCTACGCGACAAACAACCGACATCGGATTCCCTAAGTTCAATCTTATCCGTTCAACCACTATGCTCGAGGCTACCCCTTGATTGGGCCTCGAGTATGTGTTGACGCCCTCCGGTCAACCCACATTGACCTCGAAAGCTGCGCCAACAACTCCCGATGCGACCCTAACAAGGACTCGCACGTCCTCTACAGGGGATCGCGTCTTTCGCCAGTCAGCAACCACGCCTCCGAAGGACGCCAGTCAACTCCAAGCCATACTGCTACAGAACAAGCCATGCTCAGCGCACGTCTCTACAGTGGCCTCAGGTTGACCACCATGACCCGCAACGTCATCACTGTGTCATCGAACCAGGACACTTGTACCCCTGTGCCTCCCCTTGGCCTATAAAAGGGGACGCTAGGATACACAACAAAAGGAGAGGCCCAATTAGACGAAGAACCGACTCCAGACAACGATCTCACGAACAACTGAACACACGCCTAGGCAGACTCCTAGACTTTGAATAACTCTTTCACTCTATACTCGACCCCCCGTCCCGAATTCTCTCCTTTGCTTGTATTCACCCCTGTACAAGCACTTAGGTGCAAGATAATACAAATCTTCTCCCCCTACTGGACGTAGGGCCTTCTTTGCCCAAACCAGGACAAATCGTTGTGTTCTTCTTGCATCACCATCCGAACGGGTTACGCACACATATGTTTACTCGTTGGCTTAGGACACCCCTGGGTTCCTAACGTCGACAAATCCAAAACGCCAGAAAATAATCTATCACCCTCAGAATCATTTCCGTCCGCCTTATCGTCCACCACAATACCAAGCACAGCAACAGGCATTCGCTCGTCCTGCTACTAATCTTTCATATCCATGACAGCCAAATGCCCCTGGTGTTCGTAACCCCAATTTCTAGCCACCAATCTTCCCATGTTACAACTGTGGTAAGCCTGGTCATTTTTCACGAAACTGCCCGCATCCGAGGCAGTATAACTCTTATGTCCCTAGGACTTTTGCACCACAACAACAATCACAGAATCAGCATAAGGCAGGAAATTAGAAGGTGTCGAATAATAAGAATGAGAAGAAGTCTGGTAGAGTGTTCTACACTCAAGTTGGGGAAATCCCAGAAGGAGAGCCCATCATGATGGGTACGTTTCCTGTTGTTGATCATCTTGTAATTCTGCTTTTTGATTCTGGTGCATCTCATACATTCATTAATGGTACATTTGTTAAGACACATGAAATTCCAATAATGGGGACAAAAGAACAGTTCTTTATACAATCACCTGGGGAGGCGCATGTGTACTAAAGAAATGGTACATGATGTGCCAATAAGTTTGGGTGGGTACATTTTTCCTACTGATATGATAATATTAAAAGATCAGGATATAGATGTGATCCTAGGTATGAACTGGATGAAATGGCATGGTGCTGTGATAGACATCTTGAATAGAACTGTGAGGTTGAACATACCCAATTGCAAATCTCCACTTCTTATCCAACTTCCGACACTTAAAAGGAATGTTCAAAAGGTATGCACAACTTCTATAAAAGAGATTGAGGATATACCAGTGGTTTGTGAGTTTCCTGATGTATTTCCTGATGAGTTACCGGGTTTACCTCCTGATAGAAAGGTGGAGTTTAGAATTGATCTGAAACCTGGTACTGCTCCAATATCCAGAAGAGCTTATCGGATGGCACCACCTGAGTTAGCAGAACTCAAGACTCAATTGCAAGAGCTACGAGATAAAGGTTTTATTCAACCTAGCTCGTCACCTTGGGGATGTCCTGCTCTCTTTGTGAAAAAGAAAGATCAAAGTTTGAGGCTATGTGTGGACTATCGTCCCTTAAATGAGGTAACAATCAAGAATAAGTATCCTCTACCCCGCATTGATCTGCTTTTTGATCAATTGGCGGAAGCAAAGGTATTCTCTAAGATTGATCTTCGATCTGGGTATCATCAAATCAAGATTCGCCTAAAAGATATTCCAAAGACTGCTTTTACCACTCGGTATGGTCTGTATGAATATTTGGTTATGTCTTTTGGACTTACCAATGCACCGACCTATTTCATGTATTTGATGAACTCTGTGTTCATGCTAGAACTTGATAAGTTTGTGGTTGTTTTTATTAATGACATATTGATATATTCCAAAAATGAAGAAGAACATGCTGAACACCTCAGAATTGTTCTGCAGCGTTTAAGAGAACATCAACTGTATGCCAAGTTTAGTAAGTGTGACTTTTGGCTGAAAGAAGTGAAATTTCTTGGACATGTTTTATCAGATAAGGGTGTGGTTGTTGATCCTAGTAAAGTAAAAGATATACTTGATTGGAAACCACCAAAGACCATGCATCAAGTTTGAAGTTTTCTAGGAATGGCGGGTTATTACCGTCGTTTCATACCAGATTTCTCAAAAATATCAAAGCCAATAACTGAGTTGTTGAAAAATAATGTTAAGTTTGTTTGGTCACCTGCCTGTGAAGAAGCATTTCAGAAATTAAAGAAATTGATGACTACTGCCCCTATCCTAGCACAGCCAAACATTGAGAAGCCGTTTGATGTTTATTGTGATGCTTCTGGTATTGGTATTGGATGTGTGTTAATGCAAGAGGGGAGAGTTATTGCTTATGCTTCTAGACAGTTGAAGAAAAATGAGGAGCATTATCCAACACATGATTTGGAATTGGCAGCTGTTGTCCATGCATTAAAAATATGGCGACATTATCTGTGGGGTAATAAATGTAATATTTGCAGTGATCACAAGAGTTTGAAATACATATTCACTCAAGATGAGTTGAATATGAGGCAAAGAAGGTGGTTAGAATTAATCAATGATTATGACTTGGAAATATATTACCATCCTGGTAAAGCAAATGTAGTTGCTGATGCACTTAGTCGCAAAAGTCATTGTTATTGTTTAACAGTGAAGCCCTTGGATATTTCTATATGTCACGACATAGAAAAGTTGGGTATAGAGATGGTGCAACAAGGAAGTTTGTCTAACATTGCTGTTGAGACAACCATCAGAGATCAAATTATTGCTGCACAGAGGAGTAATAAAGGCATTAAACATATTAAAAAGAAAGTTAGAAGAGAAAAGGTTTCTTGTTTCACAATTGATGAAGCAGATGTCTTATGGTATAAGAATCGTCTGGTCATACCAAAAGATCCTGAGTTGAGACAAAAGATCCTTGATGAAGTACATCTTTCAAAGTTTTCTATTCATCCAGGAAGTAATAAGATGTATCATGATTTGAAACAGAAATTTTGGTGGACCAAGATGAAGATAGAAATTGCTAAGTATGTGGCTCAGTGTGACACCTGTCAGAAAGTCAAAGCTGTACATTTGAAGTCAGCAGGAGAACTTCAACCATTACCCATTCCAGCTTGGAAATGGGAAGATATCAGTATGGATTTTATAGTGGGTTTACCTAGGACAGCAAGAGGTTTTAGTTCAATTTGGGTTATAGTGGATCGACTCACAAAAACGGCACATTTCCTTCTAGTTCAAAGTACAAATTCAGCTTCGCAATATGCCAGACTGTATTTTGAGTGCATCATAAGTCTTCATGGGGTGCCAAAGACCATTGTTTCTGATAGAGGCACGCAATTTGTCTCCCAGTTTTGGAAGCATTTACACAATTCTTTAGGAACTGACCTTTTGCACAGTACAGCCTACCATCCACAAATCAAAGGTCAGACTGAAAGAGTAAATCAAATACTTGAAGATATGTTGAGGGCATGTGTTCTTAATTTTTCAGAAAAATGGGATGAGTGTTTGCCTTTAGCAGAGTTCTCCTATAACAATAGTTATCAAGAAAGTATAAAAATGGCACCATTTGAAGCGTTATATGGTCGCAGATGTAGAACTTCGTTAAGTTGGTCCGAACCTGGAGAAAGAAGATTCTTCGGAGTTGATCTTGTAAAAGAAACTGAAGCAAAAGTAAAGCAGATACAACAGAATATAAAGGTGGCACAATCTCGGCAAAAAAATTATGCGGACCAAAGGCGTCGACCATTGTGGTTCAATAAGGGAGATCAAGTGTATCTAAAGGTGTCACCCATGAAAGGAGTTACCCGATTTGGAGTCAAGGGTAAATTAGCACCTCGGTACATTGGACCATTTCCAATTATAGAAAGATATGGACAATCAGCATATCGTCTGCAATTACCTGAACAATTGTCGGCTGTACACAATGTGTTCCATGTGTCCCAACTCAAGAAGTGTCTCCGTGTACCAGATAAAGTTGTTGATGTTGAAGGTATTGAACTTGAACCTGACTTGACTTACTCCGAGTATCCAATTCGAGTTTTGGATCGGAAAGACCGTGTTACTCGAAGTAGGACAATCAAATAGTATAAGATAAATGGGATCAACATTCAGAAGAAGAAGCTACTTGGGAATCAGAGGATTACCTATTGGAGAATTTCCTGAAATTTTATGCTTCTATCTAAGTGATAATTCCTTCTACGAGTTGTAACTTCTCTATGTGAGTGGTACAATTCCTTTCCCTTATAAATTTAGTTGAAGTGTGTTTTCCTAACACATTTCCTTTTCTATTACTTCATTCAAGGCTTTAAATCTCGGGACGAGATTTCTTTAAAGGGGAAGGGCTGTAACACCTCTGGTGTTATATTAATTAAAACATGCCATGTCATCATATGCATTGCAAAGCATTCATGCTTAAGTCAACCTTAATGTGCATTGACTAAAACAAGTTTACATTTCATAGGTTGATTGTGTTTCTAGAATGTTTTGTCACATGAAATAATAAAACCCTATTTTCGAATGTCATCGCAAATGCTTAGTTTATATTCTATGTACTTAAGGTGTAAACTGTGTTTACACTGGTGTCAAGCATAGTGTATAAGTCTAAGTCCAACCCTAAAAATCATTTCCATATTTGAAGTTGAATTTGGATTCCAAAGCTTACTTCCAAGTCTAGTAATTCAAATTTAAATTCAAATTAGAAAGCTATAAAAAGGTTTTTCAAAAGTCAATTTGGTCAACCAAGGGTGTCATTGGGTCAATGACCTAAAAATGTCCTTGGATGATGTTTGTGATCACTAATGACCAACCAATTAAGTTAGAAACCAAACCAAGTTTGAATTCTATTTCAAAAACCCTTTATTCTAACACCTAATCTTACCCCCTTTTCTCTAATTTAAAATCTATAAAGAATTTGGAGATACTCTAAAAAGATAGTTTGTATAGCATGACAAGGGCTACAAAGTTGGTATATAAAGTTTTTCAAGTTTCCAAAAGAAATTTCAAATGAATTTGAAAATACAGTTTTTCAGCATTTGTCCCCTTTTGATTCTAAAACCATAATTCAAAAATTATGCAAAATTTTGGAAAATTTTGTATATTAAAAAGGTTTGGTTTGGAAAGTTCAACATTTCATAGTTTTGAAGATTTTCAAGTTTTATTGAAAAATCAAGAGTTTTATCCCCTTTTTCAATTTGAATTCAAATTTCAAAATCCAGACAGAATTTGAGGATGCCAGTTAAAGGAAAAGTGTAGCTCTGGAAAAGTTATGCAAATGATATTTTTGGAGATTTTCAAGTTCTTATATAAATTTTGGAGTAATTTGTATTTTTAAACAAATGGCAATTCTATAATTTTCTCAAACAGTACCGAAACCTATCGTCGGCCGCCATCGCCGGCTTCTCAGCGTGCGCCGCCGTCCACCGCCGCGAATATCTCGGTCGCCAGCTCGCTCCGGACGCTTGAACCTTCGCCATCGTTGTGTCGCCCATCCATGCGTCGCCAATGGCCTATAAATACCGGTCGGTCGCCGCCGTTTCTCCTCTTTCTTCTCCCCGCCGCCGTCGCCGACAACCTTGCTCCGCCGCTCGAATTCGCCGCCGACGCTTCACCACTGCCCGATTGCTCTTGCCAATAGCTCCGCCACATCCTCATGGTCAATTTGAGCTAGTTCGTGCTTACTCTCCTCGTTCGAGCTGCCCGCGCGCCGTCGTCTTCTCCCCGGCCGATCGCCGAGCCGCCGCGAGCGTTTTCGCCGTCGACCGTCGTCGAGGTTAAAAATATATTCCCTTTAACCATCCTGTCGTGTTCTTCATGCTATCCTGCCTCTTATGCGCACCTTGGCCGGCTTGATGGTCCACAGGAACGCCGGTGACGCCGACCTTGCAATCGGAGCGCCGCCGCCGCCATCACCGCCGCCGACCGCAGCTCGATTCAAGCACTCCGGGCCCTCATTAACATGCACATCAGCACCGGGGTGAGCTCCTGCAGCTGTTTGTGTTATCAATTTCATCAATCTAGTGTCGTGGCCACCGGTCATCGTAGCTTGCCGTCGGCGCAACGTTGCCAGCGCCGCCGCACGCGTAGCCGCCGATGCCGGAGTTCCAATCTGGTTTCGTATAGTTGCCAAACATGCTCCCTGAGTGTCTTGCGTACGCCTGAATGCTCGCTGTCGCCGGAAACCGCTCCGGTGAGCTTCGCCGCCGCACCCTAGCTCCGCCGCGCCGCCATGGCCGCCGGCGTGGGTGCCGCCGTCGCCCCGCCGCGCCGTCAGCTACCTCAATCGACTCGCCGTGTCGAGATGAGCCTGTAGGAACAAACCTTGTCGCCGGAGACCTCGCCGTCGGCGAGTAATCGCCGGTCAATCGCCGGCGGACCGTCGGTCAGCGCGGGAGTACTGTGCCGATTTTCTTTTTCTATTTTCAGAAAATGTTGCTATTTTCTTTGAAAAATCATAGTAATTCATATATAACTCCAAAAATTCTAAAAAATTTTATGAGTGTTCTTTATGATGTCATCTACCTAGGAAAAATATGAAATACCAAATTTGAATACATTTTGCATATGTTAAAATTAACCCTTTTAATTGATAAATGGACCTTCAATGATTTTTAATAAATAAAATAATTAGCTTTTAATTTTGAAATTTGTTTTGCCATCTAATTAGGCTAAGAGCTTTATAAAATAAAATTTTGGGCTTAATTTGATAACTTTAATTTTATGCCTTTGTTTTATGCCTTTAAATAATTAATTTAACCTCTTTAGTTAAGTTTAATCATTATAGGATTTGTTTGACTTTGGGATTGATTGATGACCTTGGGTCATTAACCCTAATGACCTTTGGCACTTTAATTAATTGTTTGCGCTTACCTTAATCATGTCATTAGGGTTTAATCAATGTTATTTTATGTGTTTAATTAATTTCTTAAATGGCGTAGTTAACCCTAATGAGTTTTATAAGCGAAGTTTTGTTGGCTTGCAACTTTATCGTGAAGAAAAGTTGTACTCGATCCCTTAATCTGATCATGCATCCATCGAGCATCATGTTTACTATTCCATCATGTTAAAGCATATTAATTATCGAATAGCTTCCGTTAACGGAGAGTTAACGTTGTCGCCCAGATTCAAAGGAAGAGCAGATTCAGGAATCGGGAGTTGATCCAGAGTTTGAGACCGTCTACCCCGAACATCAAGGCAAGCCTCGGATGCATTCAAACCCTATTCTATTTATAAAAGTTTTATCGCTTCAGCTATGATATGTTGCATTAAGTAATAGGAGTTGAGTGAAAACCCACCAATTGCATTACCTATCTTAGTTCCTTATTCCTTGTTACCTGCTTTGAACGATAAGTAGTAACGTTTAGCCCTGCTTAATTAGTTAAGTCTTCAAAAGTAAAAGAATAAAAAAGATGAGATTGGTTTTACATGTTGGAATCTTGATGATAGTTAATAAATTGAGTCCGGACGGCTAACTTGCAATGGGAATGGAGTCCCTCTATAGTGTTTCCGTCTGTTGATGCCCTAGGTCCCATCCGTTGGTAAACTGGTGATATCGAGAATTTAGAAATCCATATGCATGAAGTGATATACGGATGGTTGGAGCCTTGTATATCATGGAGTGACTTATAGTGGGGCCAGAGATCCCACATATGTCATAGTGTGTTTTACTGTGGGGTTTAAGTTCCCACGTATCTCGGTACGCTGGGCCGCAGAGCTCACGTGTATCATGTGGTGATATATGGCTACGGTTGTTATCCCGGTATATCGGTTCATCTGGGGTGCATCGGAGTTAAAGTCTCCGGTATTCCAGTGACCTAGGTCCCAGCTGGGTATGAAAATAGATTCGAATCGCCGTTGCTTCTCGGAGAAGAAGACTCGATCGGTGTTCATCATCATAGTAACAACTTGAACAAAGATTAAGGTTTAATAATGAAGTTGGTTGATAAGTGGAGCTAGTCCAAGCAAACTTTTCTTTCTGTTAAGCCTTTTCGTAAAATTTCTTATCTCTTACAAGCCTTACCTTGTTCCTCTAGCCTGCATTTCTTGAGTCTCCACCCCTCTTTTTCGTCGGGTCAGTCTTGTTGAGTACTTTTATACTCAGGGTTTGTTGAACCCTTGTTGCAGGTGAGCCTCATGGCAGGAATGCTTCGCATCCTGCTGTATGTCAGTCGTCGAGGAAAGCGACGATGAGTAAGGTGTTTAGCTCTTGGGCAGAGCTTTTCGTTTGGTATTGTAATAAGGTTATCTACTGCTACTCCACTATTATTATGGTTTGTACAATCTAAACTTATGGTTGTAAATATTTGGAACTCAAAGGTTTGTAAACTTATGTTATTGTAAGTCTTCCGCTGTTTTACTCCAATGTATATTATTTTTATCAAACTGTTGTAATACTGCCATGCCTCTTTATAACGATTGATCCTGCTCGAAGAATCATGGATGATTCGGGATTTTACCCGACAGACTTTTTAAGTCGTATGGAACACAGTCATGGTTATTAGGAGCCTGTTTAGACAATAATCGTGCATGTGGGCCATATGATTTAGAAGGTTCTGCCACAGCTGTTGTATATTGTAACACTTTTACAGCTGATATGAATTCAACTCAAAGAAGCGAAGGTACGAATAACGTCTTTAAGAAAAGATTTCGTAGAAAACTTAGACTTACTGAGCTTATAGTAGAATGCGAGAAGGTTTCAGCTAGCCTTCGTGAAATGAGTTAGAAGTAGATTTTAATTCACGCCAAAAGAGCCCAATTACTTATAGTCCAGATTTACCTCTATTGAAATCTGCGGCTGAATCATATACAAAGAGGATGTATTTGGAGTTTGAGGAAGAATTTAAAGAACATTTTTCATTCTCTTGTAAATTGTTGCAAGCTGATGAGCCAATCCTAACATATACGGTTACACATATGTATGCTAATCATGGAGCAACGATTATTTTCAACCGTGCTAATATGTCCATTACATGTTCTTGCAGAAAGTATGAATCCATAGGTATGTGCAGACACTTTTGAATTATAATAGATTTTATAATTTGAACCAATGGAAACTTATATCTTTATTATGTAGGTATATTGTGCAAGCATGCCTTCAAAGCTTTCAGTGTGAATGATGTTTTTCAATTGCCACCACAATATATATTGGAAAGATGGACCAACTATGCCAAAAAAGGATTTTATATCGAGAAACAAGAAACCGAGCAAGAAAGTTTGAAAGCACGTACTGCACGTATCTCACGAAGGGCTACATCTCTTTCACTGAAATGTTCATTCTCAAAAGAACTTCTTGAGAATTTGGAGAAAGGCCTAGATAAGTTGGACTCAGAAGCAGATATTGCTATGAGCAAGTTGCAAGAAAAACCTGATGATGTTCCTGTAGTTTCAACTAAATGTGTTACAGAAATATTGAAAGGTACAATATCATTCAGAGTTTCACATGTCATAAAAGGCCCAAAGAATAAGCGACTCCAAAGTGCAGTTGAAAAGAATACAACAAAAAAGAAAAAGAAAAGTACTAAGAAGAAAGGTATGGATCCTACGTTTCCTTGCTGATTTAGGTCCAACTTGTATATTAATTATTTTTGTTCACAGGAGATGGTCCAATTAATGCTGTAGAGAATACATATGAAACTGTTGATCCAAACCAATTGATCGTAAATGACCTACACTCATTATTCCATATATATTTTATATTTTTACATACAGCAAATTGTTACAGACAATTCGTTATACATGACACAGGGCCTTCATGCTGGCGGTAGCATTGGCGGTAATATTAGTACAATGCAATTTGCAAATGATTCAGCCATGGTTGCGCCATTCATCCGTGGAGGACATACTAATGCTACAGTGCCAAACTTCACAAATTTTGTGTATGGGCAATCTTCTACCATGTCTGCTCCTTTCATGTAAGGCGGATATACAGACCTTCTACATGGTGTTCATCAAGATGCCACAATGTCGTCTTTATCCACGAGAAAGTTAAATTTTGATGAGAAGATGTGACTGTGTTGTTTGACAACACATCACTTTGCAGTACTTCTTTTTTCAAGTATGACACATTTGAGATGGATTTTGCAAGTTATATGATATTTCCTATTTCAGCTATTCATCAATTTCAAATTTATACAAGTTTAAGAATGGCCAACATGTCATATGTATTTGAGAAAAATTAAAATGTGCAAACATATCTCTAAAAGCTTTGGCACCATCAGAAAGATCACGAAGAATTAATTCTAGACTTAGACAAAAAGGCAGCACGTCAAACTGTATTAGATCGTAATCCTACACATGGGCTGGGAAGTGGCCCATAGAAATCCTTGGGAATTTCCAAAAGCTGGGAATTAATCCAACACATGGGATGAGAAGTGGCCCATATCAGTTCTCCATGTATGTGTGCACGCAGCCGAAGAGGTATGGTGGACTCGTCCAGCGAGTCGAACGCTACGTTGCGTGGACTCATTGTAACACCTCTAGTGCTATATTAACTAAAACATGCCATGTCATCATATGCATTGCAAAGCATTCATGTTTAAGTCAAACTTAATGTGCATTAACTAAAACAAGTTTACATTTCCTAGGTTGATTGTGTTTCTGAAATATTTTGTCACATGAAATAATAAAACCCTACTTTTGAATGCCATCGCAAATACTTGGGTTATATTCTATGTACTTGAGGTGTAAACCGTGTTTACACTAGTGTCAAGCATAGTGTATAAACCTAAGTTCAACCCTTAAAAATTTGTTTCAATATTTGAAGTTGAATTTGGGTTTCAAAGCTTATTCCCAAGTCTTGCAATCCAAATTTAAATTCAAATTAGAAAGGTATAAAGTGTTTTTCGAAAGTCAATTTGGGCACCCAAGGGTATCATTGGGTCAATGACCGAAACATGTCCTTGGATGATGTTTGTGATCACTAATGACCAACCAATTAAGTTAGAAACCAAATCGAGTTTGATTTCAATTTCAAAAACCCTTTATCCTAAAACCTAGTTTTACCCCTTTTTCTCTAATTCAAAATCTATAAAGAATTTGGAGATACTCTAAAAATATAGTTTGTAGATATTGATAAGAGCTACAAAGTTGGTATATAAAGTTTTCAAGTTTCCAAAAGCAATTTCAAATGAATTTGAAAATACAGTTTTTCAGCATTTGTCCCCTTTTGATTTTAAAACCATAATTAGAAAATTATGCATAATTTTGGAAAACTTTGTATATGAAAAAGGTTTGGTTTGGAAATTTAAACATTTCATAGTTTTGAAGATTTTCAAGTTTTATTGAAAAATCAAAAGTAATTTCAAATGTTTGTTTCTAGGGTTTTATCCCCTTTTTGAATTTGAATTGAAATTTCAAAATGCAGATAGAATTTGAGGATGCCAGTTAAAGGAGAAGTGTAGCTCTTGAAAAGTTATGCAAATAATATTTTTAGAGATTTTCAAGTTCTTATATAAATTCTGGAGTAATTTGTATTTTTAAACAAATGGCATTTCTGTAATTTTTGCGAACAGTACCGGAACCTATCGTCAGTCGCCATTGCCGGCCTCTCAACCCGCGCCGCCGTCCACCGCCGCACCTGCTTGGCCGCCAGCGCACTCCTGAACACCCGAAACTTCTTCGTCGTCGTGTCGCCCGTCCATACATCGACTCCGCCCTATAAATAGCTCAGCCGTGGCCGACTTCCTCTCCTTCTTCTCCCCGCCGCAGTCGCCGACGACCTCGCTCCACCGCTCAATTTCGCCGTCGTCGATTCATCACTGTCCAATTGCTCTTGCCAATAGCTCCGCCACATCCTTACGGTCAGTTTGAGCTAGCTCGTGCTTGCTCTCCTCGCCCGAGCTGCCCACGCGCCGTCATCTTCTTCGCGGCCGGCCGCCGAGCCGCCGCGAGCTTTTTCGCCGTCGACCATCGTCAAGGTTGAATATATATTCTCTTTAACCCTCTCATTGTGTTCCCCATGCTATCCTGTCTCTCATGCGTATCTTGGCCGGCTGGATGGTGCACAGGAACTCCGGTGACGCCGTCCTTGCCATCGGAGCGCCGCCGCTGCAATCACCGCCGTCGCCCGCAGCTCGATTCAAGCACTCCGGGCCTTCATCAACCTGCGCATCAGCACCGTGGTGAGCTCCTGCAGCTGTTTGCGCTATCAATTTTAGCCTTGCTGCATCGTAGCCACCAGACATCGAAGCTCGCCGTCGGCATGCCTTGCCAGCGCCGCCGCGCGCATGGCTATTCGAGTTAGGGGTCAGGAGGGGTCAGGAGCGACTTCATTTTCTGGCCCAGTGTGTTCGCCTGAGTGCCCTGCATTCGCCCGAGTGCTCGCTGTTACCGGAAATCGCTTCGGTGAGCTTCGCCGCCGCGCCCGAGCTCCGCCGCGCCGCCATGGCCGCCGGCGTGGGTGCCGCCGTCGCCCCGCCGCGTCGTCAGCTACCTCAATCGACTCGCCGTGTCGAGATGAGCCTGTAGGAACAAACCTTGTCACCAGAGACCTCGCCGTCGGCGAGTAATCGCCAGTCAACCGCCGACGGACCGTCGGTCAGCGCGGGAGTACTGTGCCGATTTTTCTTTTTCTATATTCAGAAAATGATTTAAATGCTATTTTCTTTGAAAAATCATAGTAATTCATATATAGCTCCAAAACTTCTGAAAATTTTTGTGAGTGTTCTTTATGATGTCATCTCCCTAGGAAAAATATGAAATGCCAAATTTGAATATTTTTGTATATGTTAAAATTAGCCATTTTAATTAAAAATAGACCTTCAATGATTTTTAATAAATAAAATAATTGGCTTTTAATTCTAAAATTTTGTTTTGCCATCTAATTAGGCTAAGAGCTTTCCAAAATAAAATTTTGGGCTTAATTTGATAACTTTAATTTTATGCCTTTATTTAATGCCTT
The DNA here is from genome assembly GCA_023333625.1 of Bothriochloa decipiens. Lineage (NCBI taxonomy): Eukaryota > Viridiplantae > Streptophyta > Magnoliopsida > Poales > Poaceae > Bothriochloa > Bothriochloa decipiens. The sequence goes on from CM041628.1 coordinate 93,500,802, forward strand.
TAAATAATTAATTAATCCCTTTAATTGAGTTTAATCATTATAGGATTTGTTTGACTTTGGGATTGATTGATGACCTTAGGTCATTAACCCTAATGACCTTTGGTACTTTAATTAATTGTTTACGCTTACCTTAATCATATCATTAGGGCTTAATCAGCGTTATTTCATGTGTTTAATTAATTTCTTAAATGGCGTAGTTTTGTGGCTTGCAACTTTATCGTGAAGAAAAGTTGTACTCAAGTCCTTAATATGATCATGAATCTATCAAGCATCATGTTTACTATTCCATCATGTTAAAGCATATCAATTATCGAATAGTTTCCGTTAATGGAGAGTTAACGTTGTCGCACCAGATCCCAAGGACGAGCAGATTCAGGAATCGGGAGTTGATCCAGAGTTCGAGACCGTCTACCCCGAATACCAAGGCAAGCTCCGGATGCATTCAAACCCTATTCTATTTATAAAAGTTTTATCGCTTCAGCTATGATATGTTGCATTAAGTAATAGGAGTGAGTAAAAACCCACCAATTGCATTACCTGTCTTATTTCCTTATTCCTTGTTACCTGCTTTGGAAGATAAGTAGTAACGCTTAGCCCTGCTTAATTAGTTAAGTGTTCAAAAGTAAAAGAATAAAAAAGATGAGATTGGTTTTATTTGTTGGAATCTTGATGATAGTAATAAATCGAGTCCGGACGACTAACTTGCACTGGGAATGGAGTCCCTCTGTAGTATTTTCGTCTGTTGATGCCCTAGGTCCCGCCCGTTGGTGAACTGGTGATATCGAGAAATTAGAAATCCACATGCATGAAGTGGTATTCAGTGGGCCAGAGTCCCCACGTTTATCATGGAGTGACATATAGTGGGCCAGAGTCCCCACATATGTCATAGTGTGTTTTACTTTGGGGTTTAAGTTCCCACATATCTCGATACGTTGGGCCGAAGAGCCCACGTGTATCATGTGGTGATATATGGCTGCGGTTGTTATCCCGGTATATCGGTTCATCTGGGGTGCATCGGAGTTAAAGTCTCCGGTATTCCAGTGACCTAGGTCCTAGCTGGGTATGAAAATGGATTTGAATTGCCGTTGCTTCTCGGAGAAGAAGACTCAATCGGTGTTCATCATCGTAGTAACAACTTGAACAATGACTAAGGTTTAGTAATGAAGTTGGATGGTATTTGGAGCTAGATCCAAACAAACTTTACTTTCTGTTAAGCTTTTTCGCAAAAATTTCTTATCTCTTACAAGCCTTACCTTGTCCCTCCAGCCTGCATTTCTTGAGTCTTCACCCCTCTTTTTCGTCGGGTCAGTCTTGTTGAGTACTTTTGTACTCAGGTTTTGTTGAACCCTTGTTGTAGGTGAGCATCATGGGCAGAAATGCTTCGCATCCTGCTGCATGACAGTCATCGAGGAAAGTGACGACGAGTAAGATGTTTAGCTCTTGGGCAGAGCTTATCGTTCGGTATTGTAATAAAGTTATCTACTGCTACTCCACTACTAATATGGTTTGTACAATTTAAACTTATGGTTATAAATATTTAAAACTCAAAGGTTTGTAAACTTATGTTGTTGTAAGTCTTTCGCTATTTTACTCCGATGTATATTATTTATATCAAACTGTTGTAATACTGCAATGTCTCTTTATAACGATTGATCCTGCTCGGAGAATCGTGGATGATTCGGGATTTATCCGACAGACTTTTTAAGTCGTATGAAACACAGTCATGGTTATTTGGAGTCTGTTTAGACAATAATCATGCGTGTGGGCCATATGATTTAGGAGGTTCTGCCACACTCATCCGCTTCGAGCCGAGCGCTATGTCGAATACGTGCGGAGCCGAGTGGCGCTCCTGCTGGACACGCGTCAACGAAGCGAGGCCGGTGCCTACGGGATCCGCGTGCGGGGAGGACGCACTGAATTTTCTTTCATCCTTCCGGGCTTCGGCCGGCCCTCCCCCTGCCGCCGTGCTCGATGTCGCGCAGGTCTTTCTCCCCGTCTTCTAGCTTAGGCTAGGCCAGCCTGCCGCAGGGAGGTCTGCCTCGTTGGGGCTCTCTCCTCGGACACCGTGCGTGTTATGATTAGGACGAATAAACGATGAAGATCACAAGATCAAACCACAGAGAGACGTAAGATTTAACGTGAAAAACCCCTCCAATGCGAAGGAAAAAAACCACGGACGCCAGCCAGCAAACACTCCTCACTATAATCAAGAGTTTTTGGATTACAACGCCGTAGCGGCGGCTTACAAGAGAGAATATATCTCAGTGAAACCCTAGCAAGGGTATATGCTCCGGCCCGGCCTTCGGCTTCCATGGACCTCCGCTTCGCTCCGTCATAAGTCGGCCTTTATCTTGGAGAATAAATTTGGAACATAATCAACGGTGCGGGCAGGGGTTGCCAGGCGGCCATGCCATCGATCACGATCATGCAGGTTTGTTCCAAAGCTCGGCGAAGGAGGTTCAGGTTTGCACATGTGCGCAGAGCGCTTTATTAGGTTCTCCCTACTCCGTCCGCAGCAAAAACGTACCATTCTTATTTTCCAATAGTCGTTGATTTAAGGTTTTTAACCAAACTTATATAAAATGCTAACATCTATAATATAAAATAAGTAGATTAAAGTTAAACATGTCGCTCGTGGAAACTGGTCCAGGAACTCTGGTTTTCAGAGTCGGAGACCGACAGACTGTTCTGTTTGAATTCCAGCTGTCGTAGTGTGTTCGTGTCTCGTCCACATAAATTGCATAATGCCCTAGGATGGTTGCGCTCCTGTATAAGTTGTTTGTATTTTGGCATGCCGCCGAAGTTGCCTCTGCACTGGACGGTCCATTTTGCATGAGGCAGACCGCAGACGGGCCATGGAAACAGCGTATATATGCCGTCGTTTAGGCGTGCTGCATACACCAATCCGTCTTGCATGCGCCGGACCACTGATGACTGTGATCCATGCCAGGACCCGTCGTCTATACGTCTCGGCGGGATCGATCCATCTCGCTGGGACGCGGCTAGCTACGCCCTGCTGCCGGCAGCCGCGCGAACGTTCTCCTCGCCCCGCACCGGTAAACTCGTGCTACCGGCTGCGCCAGTGTGCGCCACGAACGTTCTTTTGGTTATCCATGGCCGCCGTAGTAACACAAGGGAAAGCACCTGAGGATCAAACGTAGCTAGACAGTAGTATCTTCTCCTTTGCTACTACCAACCGCATGCAGTGTACGCCGTCGGCCATCCTCCTCCAAGTCGCGAGGACAGATAAACAACAAGGGGGAGTCGTATCCTATGGAAAGTTTATCTACTAAACTTTAGATACCACTGTAAATCTTGAGGCTCTATATACATAGTGTCTAAATTATTGTCTCCAGTCTAGACCATTTCAGAAAAATCTTTGACCATACAAATGAGCTAAAGTGATCTAATTAAAGTGTTAGTCCTCAACTTTTTAGCCACCAAACTTAAAGCAAACAATCCAAGAGATTCATTGATGCATTTTAGAGGAAGGCATCTGAGAATGCTCAAATTCAAAACAATTTAAGACGTGGTGATCGAATATGTTAGAGTTCACAATGGACATTGGTCCAACTCGCTATACTCACGACCCAAGCTAGAAGCCACAACAAATAAGGCATAAGGTCTAACTGAACTAAAGAGATTAACCAGATGATTAAAAGAGTTGCTTTGCCTTATATGTTTGCTATTCCACTATTCATTTCGACATAGGACTGAACCTAACAAAATCAATCTATATGATAGATGCTCGACCTTGCTATATCAGGTCATTTGCCATTGTCATTGACTCATCTCTCTCCATCACCTTCAAGCTTCCTTCCTTATCTCCAAAAAAAGAGAGCTCACAGCCTTGCTCATTACCATCTCGCCTAGCGATGTTGCACATGGTTCAACCTCTCTAGCGAGGCCTGTATCTATCTCTTCTTTTCTCCAACCCGTCTATGTAACTTATTAGGGCTTGTATAAGGGGCGGGGGGCTTCTTGATTGGTTAACGAATTTTTTCATACCAAAGATTTGACAAGAAAACATTGCAAAAACTTGGGAAAAAAATTGTTATGGAATTAGCATACTAATTCTGAATATTGGCAGATTTTTTGGCCACCAAATTCAGCCATCAACCAATTAGACAGATAATCCAGCAGGGAATATTTGGATGCCATCATATTTCACAATCAGACTTTTACATTGGAGGAGAGGATACAAACATCCTAATTTTTTCCCTTATTAGTTTTCATAATCCGAGAGAATCCAACTTTGACACCTCAGCGCCGACTGGGACATGGAGGAGGACAACGGCGGCCGCTCTGCTTCCCTTTCCTTTACCCGGCGCCTGAAGCGTTTCACGCAATGGGTGTTCAAGAAGGCCGCTTCACCGTTGTTGTCGGCGCCGACCGTCAAGTCTTTACTCGTTAAAGATGTTGCGACAGAGCAGGAGCATCGCGGCACAACCATTATCCAGGAAACCGATGGTCAAGTGAGGTGAGTATCTCATCATGCAGAAGATGGGGCTGCTCCAAGGGAGGACTACGGAGGAGGCCATGCAGGAGCTCGAAGCCATGTTCGGCGACAACCCCAAGCCCGGTGATGCCGACGCGATGCGCGAGCTCTTTCCTGACGCTGCATGGCCACGGCAACCGTGCGGACGACGCGGCGGACACGCTTGAGCGTCACCACCGATCTATGGATCGAAGCCGGTGCGCGCAAACTAGGTCGTCGATTTAGTGAGTAATCGGCTTACGATGTAAGGTACGGGAGTAGAGCTTCATGTAATACCTTCTCAACTATGTAATCTTCTACTTAAATGCAAAGATGCGGAAGTCTATTGCACATTTGAGAAAGAAAAAAAATCTTTCTAGCCTTCTCTTCTCTGTTGCTAGCTGCACCACCACATGAGGACATATACTTGCAGTTTTTTTTAAAAGAAAACAGCCATTCAATCTTTTATATCATCATATAATAGTGATGGATGGAATGGAACGAAATGGACAGCCGGTGTTTGAGCAGTGCGACTGTGCGAGAACAGGACGCAAGCCAAACTGCCTGTTTAGAGCGAGGCACACGGCATGCAATTAGTTCCTCTGTCTCGTTTCCTTTTTGTTACAGTAGCTCTCGATCAACCGGTCGACCTCACGGCACAGCTGGGGGCTGCGACGATCGCTTGACTTGGCCTTGCGACGGCGCGGCACACGCGGCATGCAAACCGCCTGAATAACAGGATCTGCCGGCAGGGCGGCCGGCCTGAAACAGAAAGGGCTCGGAGACTTTAGGCGGACGCGACAGCGGGCGCGGCGCCGGTCGCGATGATGCCGATCGAGCCACCTGGAAATGGAAACGAAACGAAGGAAGGGCCGGGATGCAGCATGTGGCGCCGGCGCCGCGCGCGGTCCGCTTGGTGGTTTCCGGTCACCTTGGAGTTGCAGGGGACCGGGCGCAGGGTGTATGATGGTTGACGATGGGCACTCATGCATCCATTCCCGAGTAAGGCACGTCCAGATGTGTAGACTGGGGACAATAAATATATAATGCGTCCGAGACGTGTTCATCACATCACGCACAAGCTGGAATATGACACGGGTTTGTGTTGTGAAGGCGGCACTGCTGCCTTGGAACGGTCCAGGCTATCAGTGCAGCGATCTCGCAGACTCCTCCTACAAGGCTACAGCTACGATGACGGTGACACCCGGTAAGCCTGGAATTCACTCGGAATGAAAGCATGTGTTGCATGGCCATGGATGATGTGGCAATGGCATGGAAATATACGATGACGGGGCATATCCGCGCGCGTCGGCAGCGGTAAAGTGTGGGGCGCGGCGGCGGGAAACGGACGTGGATGCGATCGCAATCCCACCTCCATCCTCCTCCACCTTCCATCGCCGTCGTCGGGTCCGGTCCGGGCACAGGACAAAGTGATGGGGGAGCCGCGCGCGGCACGGTGTGCTCGGCCCCATCGGCGGCATGCAGGGTCGCATTATTATTATTGGTGGCGATTGCGTTTTCTGCATGCGAGACGAGCCAAATCTTGACTTGGGCCGTTTCTGTCTCTGGATCTGCACCGACTCCGAGGCAAGGCAACCAAGGCCAGCGGCCTTTTCCTCGTCCCGGCCTCTTCCCCGTCGTCTCCATCTGTGAGCATCGTCTTCCCCCTGGCTCAGTACGCCGTCACAGCTTTTAGCTGCCTGCCTGGTGCCGTTGCAGCAGTAAACTTGTTTTCACCGCCGCCTTGGAGTGGGCTGGGCTCACGTCACTCCGTCTGTCCGTGTCCGTGCGTGCGTCTCTCAGCTTTTCTTGGGCCAGACGACTCTGGGAGCGTACTGCCCGATGCATGATATGTGTCATGAACGTCCATCGCATCTTTTTTTTTTTTTTTTGTGGATTTGATGATATCTTCTCATGGCGGAGGAGCTGAAATGCAACGGTCGCCTGGTCGTGGTCGGTATCCAAAAGAGGTTGATGAAGGGGCGGGCAGCTCTTCTGTGAGGAGTGAGGGCGTCATATGAGTTGAGCGTGCATGCGAGTTGCTAGCAAAGCCTTACCAGTAGGAGCTGTTTTGTACGCGAGTACTCGTAGTATAGTAGGAGCTGAGGACTCGTGAGCGTACCAAGTACAGGTCCAGCTGGCAGAAGTGTGTACGGAGTACGGAGTATACTGCAGGAGGAGACCTCGTGCATGCGTAGCAGTACGCACTCAGAGCAGAGGCGCAGCAGAGGCAGCATTTCCAATGAAACAGCAGATGGCCAGAGCCGGGCAGGGCAGGCACGCAGAGAAGACGTACAACGTGAAAACTGTACACGCACGTATTTCACATAGTTTTTTTTTTTTTTTTTTTTGGCGACCGCCCGTTTTTCGTTTTTCCAGGCGACAAGTTTGAACCAAACAGCCATTCTTCTAGCTGCTTACATCCTTCAGCCTGGCTATGTATAGGTAACAATGGTTCCGTTTGGATGATGGGGGGTTCTAGAAATCCAGATTATCAACCATGAAAGCAGGACCTAGCCTACTTTCTCCCGTCTGGATGATGTACGGATTTTTCTTAATCAGAATCTTCAATGTACGTACGCACGTACCAGCAATTATATTTACCATGCCGTTTCCGTCGGCTGTTGTTACATTACATACGTACGTCGCCCTCGGCGAGCAGACGCAGCAACGGGAGCCCAAAGAGGCTGGGATGCTGTGCTGCGGAATTTTTTTTATTTTTAATTTTTTTTAAAAAATTTACAAAAATAGTCTGCGGTTTCAAAAAATGACAGAACTAGTCGCCCACAGTGGGCGTTTTTTAAAAAACGCCCACTGTCTGGGCGTTTTTTTAAAAACGCCCACTGTCTGGGCGTTTTTTGTGACGTGGCAAACGGCCGGCCGGCGCCGGTGCCGGCGTTTGCGGGCGGGCCCCTGGCGGACAAAAAACGCCCACTGTGTGGGCGTTTTTTGGCCGCCAGGGGGCCGCCTGCAAAAGGGCCGGCATGTTTTGCGGGCGGGCCCGGAGCAGTAAAAAACGCCCACACAGTGGGCGTTTTTTGGCCGCCACCTATATATACCCAGCCCCCCTTCAG
>CM041628.1:93515863-93544391 GCA_023333625.1 Bothriochloa decipiens
TTTTTTTTTTTTTTTGGACGGAGCAGGCTGTGCGGGAGGAAGTCCAGCTCGAATAGAAACGCTCGATAAAATAAATCCAAATTCCAGACTTCGCTGTCAAATATTCTAGGCTAAGCCCAGCTACAGCCCACCTTAGCCCAGCTGAAGGCATCCCCGTCTCGAAGCAAAACCCACGCGGCTTATGCCGCAGCCAAATCACCGGTTCGGGTCCTATCCGGCAGGTACGGACGCCACAGCTCTCCGCAATGCTCCGGCTGGCCTTCCCGCTCGTCTCGCACCTCCCACGCAGCAAACCGGACGCGGTCCGCCCACGCCCTCCACCTGCTCGACGATATGCCTCCTCCTCCGCCGCCGCCTCCACCTCCGCCTTCTCCACCCCTCCCTCTCCCTTGCTACCGCCGCTACCCCCGGCCTCCGCTTACGTCCACCTGCCCTTCTGCCGGAAGCGCTGCCATTACTGCGACTTCCCCATCGTCGCCCTCGGTTCATCCTCACCCCCCTCCCCTGGCGGCGGTGGCGAGGCCGCGGAAGACCCCAGGATCGTCCACTACGTGCGCCTCCTGCTCCGCGAGGTCGCCGCGACGCGCCCGGTCTCCGACGACGGCGTCCCGCTCGAGACCGTCTTCTTCGGCGGCGGCACGCCGTCGCTCGTGCCGCCGCGCCTGGTCGCCACGGTCCTCGACGCGCTGCGCGCCAGGTTCGGCCTGTCGGCGTGCCCCGAGGTCTCCATCGAGATGGACCCCGGCACGTTCGACGCCGCAAAGCTCAGGGAGCTCGTGGGCGTCGGCGTCAACCGCGTCTCGCTCGGTGTGCAGGCGTTCCAGGAGGACCTGCTGCGGGCTTGTGGACGCGCGCACGGCGTCAAGGAGGTGTACGAGGCCGTCGAGATCGTGACGGCCTGCGAGGGGCTGCAGAACTGGAGCATGGACCTCATCTCCTCGCTGCCGAATCAGACCGAGGAGATGTGGGAGGAAAGCTTGAGGTGCACCGTGGATGCAAGGCCCACTCACGTCTCCGTGTATGATCTGCAAATTGAGCAGGGCACCAAGTTTGGGCAAATGTAAGTGATTTTTCTTCTTCCTGTGTTGTGAATTTTAGTACAACTTTTTATTGAAAAGGTATCCTCAGGTTACTTATACAGAAGCAAATGGTAGACAGTCTCACTCATCTGGTTCATCTATCATAAGCAACATCTTCCTACTTTCCTGTTGCACCAATGCATTTCTGCATGAGAACTCAGCAGCTGAAGAGACCTGCTGGCTCAGATCTCCATGCCCCATCCAGACTTCCAAATCCAATATAGTTCACACATCATTGCATTGTTCCACACAACTTTGGGTGGTTATTTTGCCATTTTCTCCAATGTCCCTTTGATCCTCTCCATCTTCACTAGCTTCTTGGACTTAAATGAAACTTGGCAACACCATAACATCCTCACGATTATCTCCAATGACTTGAGTACTTGACTCATCCCTGACCATGATCACCCCTGAAAACAAATATATTATAATTTTCCCGTAAGCACCATAAAGTAGCAGTAGCAGCACAAGCACAGTTCAAAATGCCATTCTTTTTGTTACTGATGATCCTCCTGTGCACAAGTGACTCAGTGTCAGTAATGCTCTTTACTTTGTTAATTTTACAATGCTTATTTCAAGAAGTTATTTTAGTTTGTGGACTAAAAGTTTACCATGTACTTAGGGCATCTGCCAACATATACACCCATAAACTTACAGGTTGTGCACAGTAATTTATTATCACCATGTCCTTAGTGTGCGTTGAGTTTTATTGCCCATTATGGATGGTGCATAAAAAAAAAAATCCTTCCTAAGTGCATGTTTCATGATAGGTTCAGTGATTCCACAGTGTAGTGTTTGGACACTATATGTAGATGCGAACCATCAATATTAATTTTTGTGTGTGTACGATTTGGGCCTTGTTAAGACCATTTTGCTTCAGTTGAAGAGACGAATTGACACTGATTCTTTTTGCAGGTATTCTCCTGGTGTCTTTCCTCTTCCAAGTGACACTGAGTCTGCAAACTTCTACAAGATTGCTTCGAAGCGGCTTTCTGAAGCAGGATATAACCACTATGAGATCAGTAGCTACTGCAAGCCAGGATACGAGTGCAAGCACAACCTAACATATTGGCAAAACCGGCCCTTCTATGCCTTTGGTCTGGGATCTGCAAGCTACATCAACGGTGTCAGGTACTCCAGGCCCAGAAGAACAAAGGAGTATGCAAAATGGGTTCAGAAGTTAGAGGATGGAACGTGGAGCCATGAGTCTAGAAGCTCTGATATGAAGGACATGGCACTGGATGTGGTTATGCTATCACTGAGAACAGCTTGGGGGCTTGATCTGCAAAGTTTCAGTAAATCCTTTGGGAAAAGCCTGGCGTTATCATTGTGTAACACATTTAAGCCTTTTGTGGAGACTGGACTTGTAATTGCCATGGATATGGATCGACGAGCCTTGCCACATATTGATTTTGAGTTGGACCTGCAAAATGAAGATGATTTTGGAAGCAGAGTTGCATTCATCCGTCTCAGCGACCCAGATGGATTTTTATTGTCCAACGAGTTGATTTCACTTGCTTTTGGGATTATCTCACCTTGATCTAGCATTGATATAGATTCTTCTCCATTTGATTGATTTGATAAGGCCAAAGTGAGATCTGCTCATCTTTCTAATCCTATATGTCGACATTGGCTGGTCGCTACGATGCAGCGCATACAACAAATAGCGATCCTAACTAAAATAACTTCACTAGTTGCACAAACCAAGCACTTATCATATATGCGCCTAAGATATCCATTATGACATAGGAAAAATGAAAAATATTAGAAACAATGATTTATATTACAATAATAAACTTACACAACAAAAAGGAAACGATTCCTATTTTTATGTATACTCCATTCTCCACAGGACAGCTGAAACACTCGGCTTATTTTTTTTCTTTTTTAAGAAATACTCGGCTACTCGACTGTAACTTATCCGGCAGCTTCCAATTTCTGGTGGTATGGGCCTGACTGATCGATATGCAAGAATCCTGAATGAAGGTGTAGTCGGCCGCGCTTTCAGTTTCAGATGACCTTTGTGCAGTAAATGTAAAAATGGGAATTTCCTATACATCATGCTACTTTTTTTTGAAAATAGTGGCAAGAGCTCTGCCCTTAAATTAAGGTAGGAAAAAAAAGGTTTGTATGTACAAAGCGTATCCCAGGACGTGGCTGAGTAAGTGACAAACATAGGAAAGCTCAGTAAGAAGTTGCTTAACGCAATCGATCTGTGGCCCTCTTTCATATCATAATATCTTCCCTCACTCTTGAGGCGTTCTGTCATGCTATTTCCGACATACTATTGAAAATCTAAAAGTCCTTTCTTCCTTGGTACCTTCCATGCGGCCTCCTCCCACCAATAGTGGATGTGAAGGGATCTTGTAGTGGGTGTGGAGATGCATATCAAAGTGTTCCCAATCCAAAATTTGGTTCCACACTGCTTTGGCGTATGGGCATAGAAGTGATAGGTGCAGGCTAGTCTCCAAAGACCCGTCTAGGATTTTGTCTTAAGTGGGAACTTGGAATTCAAACTATGACTTTTGCATTTGTTTTCAGTGTGTCTTCCAAATTTGGTTGTGCCTGAACCTCCCCTAGGAGCTAGGATCCGCTGAACTGGATACGGTAGGCTGAACGAGTGGGGTAGCAGCCGTCCACCGTCCATTCCCAGGTGATTTTGTTACGCACGCCTGGGAGCAGCTGTACCTTTTGAAATTATGATCCAAAGGGAGACATGCATCACTTCTGAGCATCAAAACTTGGTACTAGAAAGGAGAGTATGCAATCAAGAAAAGGGTCGAACCAGTTTCTATTTACAGGTTTGCACAAGGAACTTACAAATATATACAAGTTCAGAGTCATTTCAACATATGGTAAGGGTATCTATATACAAAAGAGGGTGATTGGGTGAAGGATCATGGTGTTCAGCAACTACAATTCTACAAAGGCTCACGACACCAAAGCATTGAACACCACCTCCTAGACAGAAAGAAAAGAAAAGAAAAGAAAAAGGAAGCTAGACTAAAGCTGCACCAGAGCACAAGAAAACCTCACCAGATGCAGATAAATTAATCTTTTCAATCCTTGAGCAATCATGTTCATTTATGAACTGATCGCTGCTGTTGCCCTGCAACCTGAGCACTGAAGAGATGGCTCTTCAAATTAGCTATGTACCTATGGATGCGTTGCTGATCTGACAGTGAAAGGGAAAGTGGTGGATTTAGTGGCAACATAGGTGCTTCCTGTACTAAAAATGTGAGCAAGATGATAGACTTTGAGTATAGCGCTGTGGATCTGCTTTGGTGTCCCAAAACTTCATTAGCCTGAAATCATAATAAGTAAATGAAAAAGTCAATAAGAAGTATCAGCTGTAACCAATTACTGGCTAAATACATGCATCCTATAATCCCACAGCAATGTTCGCAGTGCATAATAGAAGTGCAACACTTCTCCAACTAGGGGTATCTACTATCCATCTATATCTAACAGATTCTACAGAAGATGTTGAAAAATGAAAGCAAATTGTTTACAGGTGCAAAGAATCACAGGGTTCATGCACGCTATGGATCAAGTTCAGGCATGTAATGGATGTGTTTGCTTGTTGTTAGAAAGCTTTACACTAGTCATGGTAACACAAAACAAAAACGCTCTTCCCATTTTCTTAAATTATATGGGAAAACAAAGGCAGCATCCATAGTGTGCATAAAGAGCTAAATGTTTCCACACAAACCATCAAAGAAACCCATATAGTGATACTTACAGCTCCAGTCTTCCCATATTCCAAAGCAGTTTGGAATACGACATCCATTGCATCTGGCATCTCGGTGTTATCTGGAAAAAATGTTGGTTAGAATCAAGAATCAATACCAAAAAGTATTAAGAAGAACAGTGTTCCTAACCATCACTCTTCCGCAATACATGCGATATCTTCTCTGCACGATCATATGCCTTCATGAACCCACTTTCAACCCAGGAAAAAACAGAAGCTGGCCTAGTGAAATCCAATCCTCGCACTACATTCAGAGATGAGTGGCCACTCATAGGAAGGGAATGTTCTTCAGAAGATTTAGAGAATTTTTCACCATCTGATGCATCCATGAGGAAGCTACATGCATCAAGTGCCTCTTTCCAGATAGCTAATAGTACAAGTTCAATTGATAACGACTCCAAGTACAGGTCTTTAGAAAGCTGAACAACAGAGAAAAGAAAAGACACGTAAGAAAAAGTGGGGTTATCATATCTGAATCCATCAACTGACAAATGCCATTTCTACGATAGTTTAAAACAGATTTTGTGGGGTATAGTAGTGTCGAAACTTGAAAAATCAAATATCTGTCTGTTCTGAGAGTGGCACACAAATAAAGAAATTTATTGGCAAAGAATATTAAGAAAATCTATTTTGAAGGCTGCAAATTTGACATTACATAGAAAACACATTGTGAAGCCTAAGTCTGACGAGATACTCATACTGAACTGTAAAAGCATACTAAGACAGAATGATGATGAACATCGAGTTTAGGGCCACAGTGGTAGTTCCAGCATAGCAGCAGTAGTACCTTTTCCCGAGCAAGTTCCGTAAGAACAAGCACATATTGATTCAGAGAATGAAACCTTGTAATATAATCAGCTGGCTTCCCTCGTCTACAGTCCATAGTGGCTGACTCTTGGGAAATGAGCACAGGAACACATCCATGGCTTTGCATACCAGAAGTTGTATCAGTAAAGTCTCCGATTTGTTTTTGAACAGACCCTTTGGCAGTGGGCCTATCATAGCTGTCAGTTCTTGTATCTGTATCATCCTTTGTGGACTTGTTGATGTTGAGTGAAGACATTTCCATAGAAGTACAGTTTACCGGAACAAGCACATATTCTCGTTCAATCCACTCCCATGAATCAAAAACTGAAAAAACATATGTAGAAAGTTAATGCCTAACTCGTCCCTTAAAAAAAAAAAGCTAATGCCTAACAAGAACATAAACTTTATGATTATATGATTCAAAGATAGGTAATGTACCTTTCAAAGTTTTTGATTCAATGCTTTCAGACTTTGTTTTTAGGACAACAGGAGGGGTGATTGTCCTTAATTCTACAGCATGACAGGATTCATCGGATTTCCTGAAATGTTATAATTAGTCAGCTTCAACACAAAGAAAGTATAGCATGATAAAACCAAACTATTCGCATTTCCTTCAACACAGAAGAAAGTATAACATGATAAAACCAAACCATTCTGAACATAAATAAAAAAATCTAGAAAAGGCTGCTGGATTGTGGCACATATGAGTAACTCCTGTTTATAGATACATAATGCACTAAAACCATTACTTCCTCCAAGCAGGTGGAAATATTGGTATAATAAAAAGTAAAACTACTTCAAGCATAAAGGGAAAAACAAACAAGGAAAGGCAGCTGGTTGCAAAATCTCTTCCAAAACATAAAGAAAAATATAGGAAAAAACAGCAGGACGGTTGCACATATGAGCTGCAATGCTCATTTATTGAAGTGCAAAAGGAAACATTCCAAGAATCATTGAAAATTATAAGAATTAAGTAAACATGATGCAGCTCACACAGCATAGTAGTTAGGTTTAGGTAAAATTCATCTGTGGGGACAAGAGGAGAACAAGAATATGAGTGCATATACGTGCCTTATGAGTTGTTCATGAGCACTGTTTGTCTTCTTACACCACTATTGATTTTATATCATTAAATTTTTGGTAGGTAGACGCTACATCAATAGCAGGGAACATATATATATTTTTTTTTGTGGGGTGGGGGGGGGGGGGGGGAAAAACATCTCTGCTTTGGTGCAAACTTCCATAATTGGTGCTCTCGCTCATGTGAGGCTGTTGATGTTCAAGTTCGGCAGGGTCTTAACCCCATTGTTATTTGTGGTACCAGGTCTGAATCACTGTAATCAGTGTGTCCTTGATGGAGCTTCACCTGATGTGTTCAATGTCACGGCCTCAGCCATAGAATAGATGAGGCTTTGGAGTCCATAGCTGCCTAGCTGGAGGCAAGGGCATCACTTTGCTGACTGCCCCCGCTCACTTCTTGGTAGTGACTAGACCTTATGTGTGATGATCTGGTGGTGGTCGCCCGCTCTATCTTTTTAAGCATCTGCTTCTATGTTTTCTCTAAAAAAGTGTGTGCATGAGTGAGTCTAGAGTGTGTTTTGTGTCTTGCTGTCTTCGGGTCACTGGTTTTAGTTATGTTTTTGGCCCCCTCCCCCCCCCCCTTTGAATAAATAAATAAAATAAAATAAAATCATTTTCATAATATGAAGACAAGACCTCCTGTGTTCTCTTGAAAAAAAACCTAAGGATAGCAGCAAATACGGGCAACCAGGCATTGCTAAGCTAACACTGCAGCATTTTTCTAAGTAGACAGCACAACAATGTCATATGGATTAACACTAGAACCACAGTAAAGAGTTGACCTTGTTGCCAAAAATTTGTGATTGAAGAATTCTTCAAAACTTATTCTCTCCTCTGCAAAACAAAATATATATTCAGCTCGATTTTCCGATTGGTAAAAATAAATCTGATCACTCATCAAAAGAAACAAGAAATAACCAACAACAAATGCTGTAGAAAATAAATCGTTAACACACTTGGATCACGGCGCATGAGTCTTCTGCACAAATCAATGCAATCATCTTCGATTTCTGAAGGGAAGCTAAGATCATCGGTAGCCAGGATATTTTGGTGCAGCTGTATTCAGAAAAGAATGGGCAACAACTAGTTTTAGCAGGCACATGTAGCCATCTAGGTCATATGCATTTGAATGTGTTATACAAGAGCAACAAACCTGAAAAGCATTACTGCCAGTGAATGGTAGCTTCCCTGTGACTAGCTGAAAAAGAATGACACCAACACTCCACAAGTCCGACTGCAAAGCTTTTGCAAGCAGAGTTAATTACACACTTATTTAAAACCTATGAATTTAATTAAGAAAATAAGCCAACCTTTGCATCATAGTCCTTCCCTTGCCAAATTTCTGGTGCCATATAATATGGCGACCCACACATTGTGGCAGCTAAATTTCCATGCACCAGTGACCTGAAATCACTCCAAAAATTAATTTCACAACACATTGCTCAATTAGAGCACGTTCATGATAATACAGTACTCAGAAAAGCAGACAATTCGACGATAAAAGTCATTATGAACATATATCACTGTGGATTGAATTGAAAATGATAACAACGATGAATAACAAGTCATGCCATTTAAACTGTGCTTGAATAAATATTAATGCAATAATGAGGGACATACTGCTCTCACCTGGCAAACCCAAAGTCACCAATTTTCAATACGATGGCATCCCCGTTGGTTGATAGGAGAAGATTCTGCAAATTTGTCATGTTGATCAGAATTGAAGCAAGTATCTCAGAAACATAAGACAGTAATCAACCATAGTTAGCCAGAAAAATGAACATGTGGAAAAGTTCAATGTGTAATCATGTGCTTTCAGTAAATGCCTGTCGTCTTTCATATTAGGTGGAACTGGAATTAATTGAGACTAACACATTTAATTAAAATTTTAGTGGTTATTTATAAAACGTGCACAAACAGATATACTAAACGTCTCTTTAACTCCACATGGTCAAACCCTCTGTACACAAACTGACAATCATCCATCCCAGATGGTAGTACCGACAAATCAGGAGAAAGATCCACCCATGGACATTAGAATCTCAAACCAACCACGAAAACTAAATGAAGTGATTAAAATAATACCTGTGGTTTGAGGTCCCGGTGCACGATGTTTCTCCCCCTCAGCACCTTCAGCCCTTCGGCTACACATCCAAAAGAACCGGTAACGACAAAAGCATATCCAGATGACCTTTTTTCCTCAAATCAAAAATAAATAATAAATCACTATTAAGGCCAGTACCGAGCTGCCGCATCAAGTCCTTGGCTACGGCTTCCGGCAGCCGGCCGTGCTTGTGCAGAAATCCATCGAGGTCGCCTCCGTCGCAGTACTCCAGCACCAGGTACATCATCTTCTCCGTCTGCGGCGGCGAAAAAGCACGCGACAACACACTCACTCGTGTCAAATCAAATCAAATCAAATCAAATCTTTAAGTAGCGTGCTATTCAGTTCAATCGCGATTGAAACATGGAAAAGGGGGGCGGGCAGCCGGCAGCAGCGTGCGTACGTCGATGGTGTCGAGGAGGCGGAGGATGTTGGGGTGGTCGATGCTCCTGAGGATCTCCCTCTCCTGCAGGATGCCGTCGTGGACGCGCTTGTCGACGCGGCGGCGGTCGATCGCCTTGACCGCGACGCGCGCGCCGGTGCGGCGGTGCTCGGCGCGGTGCACCTCGGCGAACGAGCCCTTCCCCACCACCCTCTGCAGCCTGTACTCCCCCACCTCCCCCTCCTCCCTCTCCTCCTCCTCGTCCATCGCGCCTCCGCCGCCGAGTTCGCTCGCAGTCGTCTCCGCCTCCGCGCCGCGCCGACGAGCAGTTTTGGGGGGGCTACTGGGCCGTCCTCCGTTCAGTTGGATCCAACGTGCACGGGAGGTTTTGGATTAGGGGCCCCAAGCCCCGGGGTCGGGTGCGCAGATTTGAGGCGGTGAATTTGTCGAGTTATCTGCTCCGGTCCCGCACGTCAGCCACCCGGAGCAGATAGTTTTCCAGATATCTCTCTGCGCAAAACCACTCGGATTTCAGGTAGCCGTCACACTGACGAGCGGGACGCGCGTACTGCGGGCCCAGATGCTAGTGAAGAGAGGGAGCCGATTTCTGGTTTCTGTATTTTTTTCACTTTTTTCTTGAGAAACTGTATTTTTTTATTTACTTTTTTTTTGAGCCAAAAGTATTTTTTATTTACTGAGGGCCGGACACGGACTGGGCCCGTGCCGTGGCGAGACGCCGAGACGGTGTGTGGTGGGCCTGGTAGGCCTTTCCGAAGCTTTTCGCACGAAGAAGTCTTCTGCGGAGGGGTTTCGTGTGGGACAAGGTGCTGCCTCCGCGTCGGGTACTCTGCTGACGCGACAGGTGTGGCGCACGACGCGGCGCTGCCACGAACTTTTGGTGCGGCGGTGCGCCGATGTCGGGCTTGGACGGTGGTGTCATCGTGTGCGATGTGAACCCGGTGCGAGGGCGCTGCGGTGCGGGGAGTCGGGCTCGTGGAAGAGATGCTTTGGGCCGTCAAAACGGTGGAGCGTTGGGACGACACTGGATCCTGGTTTATCTTTTCTTCTTTTGTGGTTGACACATTTGTTGCACGTAGTAGTATTCTTTTCCCCTATGGATTTGGATGGGAAAGTCCATCAGCTATCGTGTTTCCTCCTTTTTTTAAAGCTGTTTTTATACTAACAGCTATAATAGTGTATGTACTCGCCCGGCGCCATGCATCTATAAATCTATTGTTGCAACCTTAATTACAATAATTTGTTACAAGTCAATCTAGTCTAGATATGTAGTTATCGGATTTGTCACGTTTCCCAAATATACTTCAAACTTAGCAAACATAACGATGATGATGACGACGACGACTATGGATATAAAATTAAATTTCATTCGGCAACGGAATGGTGGTCGAGAGATGCAGTAGTAGTATCAAGTAAACCACTGACTTGATGAAATCTCATATATATAGTTTCCTCACCTGAAACTAATTTGGAGCCATAACCGTGAATACCAAAAAAGGAAAACAAATCAGACAAACATGAACAACTTTAGGTGACATACAATTTATAATTTTTTTTGACCAAGGTAGTAGAAGAATCAAAATGTACATAGCCTATCAAAGAGACCCTAAAATGTGTGCTCCTTTGCGATGCATTTTGAATAAACTGTAGAAAAAATAACACAAAACAGGCCCAACAATACCTTCATGCTCCTTTGGGATGCATGAATAAACTGTTGAAAATTAAGACATGAAAAAACAAAGCTTAAGAAAACTTTTCTCTGTCCTCGTATCTCTTTGTTCGTGTTTTGCATCCGAATTGAGGGTATTCCGAAGAGGAAGCAAACTGTATCAGACAAAGAGGACATAAACTATGAAGTATTCCTTATATAAGTTTGGGCACCAATGTTCTTTTGTGCCACTTCGCTATCGCGGAACCAAATGCTAATGTTTGCCTCCGTCCACTGTGAATCAAATGTTCCCTGTTATTGAGATTTGGGGCCCCTTTCATAGATGATGCTTTTGTAAGCAGCTATTATTTGCTTGAGATAAAAATCACCTCCTCTGCCTATAAAACATCAACATTCATATATTACTACAATAGCGAACTGAGCGTGTCTTAGGAGAATAGGTTTGTCGTGGTTGACCATATACAGCGTGTTTGGTATGTTGGAGCAGTATGTCCTGATCCACTTGGTTCCGCATGAGTTCGACCAATGATTTTACCTGTAAACGAGTCCGTTCCGCAGAGAAGAAGAACGACGCTAGTTAACAGGACCAGTTGGTCTCGCTCTGCATCTGCAAAGGCTCGGTTTTAGGATTGGATGACTCCGGAACGAAACGTGCTGATACCTGATAGTTACTATGGATAGGAGGTGTGTGTGTATCTGTTTCTTCATTGTTGTATAGAGGCGACATGTTGATAGTACGCTCATCTCGTCATCTCGAGGTATTTTTTGCGTGGCATTCTTTGGTGTCGATGCATGAGTCGATGTGAGGCTCCACAGGACCAATGGTTGGTGTTGGGCGCGGGACACGTGATGGATCCCTGACCCGAGCTGGTGCCGTCTTTAAAGGAAGAGCAACCTTGATAGTAGTACAGGATTCCCGGACAGAGGATCCCCTGTCGGGGTGCCCATAAATATCTCCGCTTGACTGCTTGTCAGACGCAAGAAAGGAAAGGGCACAGGCAGCAAGCGTTAACGTACTGTACTGTAGTAGGCGTACTCGAGGGAGCAGCTACTATAGGCAGATTCTTATTATCCAGGGAAAGCGTTCAGCTTTTGCTTACTGTATCAAGTGTAGTCAATGCACTCAGCCACTCACACTGGCCTCCTCATGTGCTCCGGCTAGAATATTTTGTTCGATTTTGAAAGGAGCGTCTGTTGAACGAACCTGGACGTCTTATCTCTATTTTGCCGCCAAAATGTAGGTGAAGCGGCTAGGCTCATGTCCAAGAGCGTGCAAATCCAAAACTCTAGTATTAAACGGTGTATTTGGAAAGTATATACGGTACATATTGCCAAAAATCGTCAAAGATTTTCTTCAATAAAAAAACTCATCTAAGATGTGATACAATTTCCTCGCTAGTACACCTTAAAGTTTGGCAATCTAGTCATTGGAATGGGGTTTATAAGAGTATAATCTCCATCGGGTCTTCTATAACTAAGGATATGAGGTCTTCAAAAGCAATTTCAGAACATAGTGTGTTGTGCTACAACATATTCTTAAAATTCACCCCCTTTTTATCCATCCTTCCTTCCTCCTACACTAATCAGACGGCTGCGAGTGATCGCAAGCACGTGATGGCTAGTAGCTTGAGATGGCCGGACCGATGAGCCCCTTACAAGGACAACGACTCCGGGTGATCGATCTCATCGTCGATGCCCATGAGTCCAAAATGCGTACGGTTGCTACGGCCAAATAAATAACCAACACCTACAAATACCTTTCTTTGCAAAAAAAAAAAAACTTTCTTCCTTTGTCAAGTATTCTCCAATTCGATTCAATTTCAACCTTTTCCGGTTTTCTCTTTGCTTTCTTCCAGTATAACTGAACCAACAATGTATGCAATTTGTCTTCCATCACATGACCCACGGGCTCATGCCTGAGATCCTAACAACTCTCATGTCCAGGGCGGATCCATAGGGGGGCTACCGGGGCTACAGCCCCCCCTAATGAACATGTTTTCTTCATTAATTACTGTTACTAAGTGTCAAATCACCATTAAATTTCTACCCTTAACCCTAAATCTCCATTGGTTAGCCCCCCTTCATCTCTATCTTGCATCGTCATGTCCCATGCCCTTTTGCACACCATGCAACGCCAACACCAGCGCTAATCCTGAAGATGAATGTCGTTCTTTACTGCTTGTCTCCTGTGCTGCTTCCAATAATAATTAGCTAATGTATCAATTCAAACAATTTATTAGTTTGCAGCCCGTGGGAGAGTATATCTCAGCTAGCTAACAAATAAAAAAGCTATACTGTATTGCCAAAGCCAAATTATGCTATCAACAGGTTGGCTGTAATTTCTTGTCGGAGAACTCAAACAGCCCGGCGATGATTGCTGCCGGATGCCGCCGCCAAGCCTCGTCGCTCGCGGCTACGGACGGGCACTGACACCCGTGCGCGGCGTACGAAGCCGCCCATTCCGGTGCGCAGGGCGGGCGCCCGAGACGTCTGACACGCCCGCACACAGGGAGGAGTCATTCCACACGGGGCCGCGCCGCTGCGGGGTGGGCCCGGCAGGTCATTCCCGCACGACAGGTAACAAATGCCCCAGTCCAAGGGCAGTTGGGCCCGTACCGCACGCGCCCCGTGCTGTCTCTGCTTGCATAGGCGGGCGTCCTCCTAGGCCGCGCAGGCCCGGTCCACCGCACCACACCCTGGCCCCCTGCGTCCGCGGCCCGCACGTCAGTGAGAGGCCGAACCGCTCCCGTGCGCCGGGTGCAGCGTGGTTCCCGTCTCCGCCTTCCTCTTCCTCGACCCTCCTCCTCCGCTACCCCAGAAGGCCAGAGCCCCCACCTCTGCTTCGTCGAGTCCCCCTCGGCTCGGCTCGCCTCCCTCAAATCAAATCATCAGAGCAAGCTCGGAGGGACGGCGGGGAGGACAAGGCAATCAGAGCTGGGAAGGACAGTTCAGTTCTGAGAGAGAGTGAATGAAGAGAAAGAGTAGCGTTGATACACCGTCGAATCGAATCGAATCGAATCCCCTCCGCCCACCCCCATATCGGAATCGGAACCCCGCATCGCCATCGCCACCGCTTTCCACTCTCCACTCCCTTCCTCCCACCTCGCATCCCCGCCCCCCTGAGCTTGCGTGATTCGTACGGTTTATCACCGCCTCTTTCTCTTCCACTCTCTCTCTCTCCGTGATTGGGTTCGGTTCGGTCCCGGTCGGTCAGCCCGCCGCCGCCGCCGCCGCGGCGCCCACAAGTAGTAGCGACATTCGTCTTCGCCTCCTCTCGGATTCTTATTCTGATCCCCCTTGCCTTCTCCTGTCGCTGGTTGATTAGTGGAGGCAGGGCACAATTTGTTGTGGCCTGTAACTGTCGGCGTGCCTGCTGCTGTTTGCTGCAGGCTGCGGAGCGAGATGGCGGGAGGGCCAGGAGGCGGCGATGCCGGCGGCGGCGAGCACGCGGCGGCGTCGTACTGGTACGACGCGTGCGAGGACGGCGCCTCCCTGCTCTGCGGCATCGACTTCGCCGCGTCCGCCGACTTCGACCCGGGCCTCATCCCCGCCATGGACTGCGGCGCCGACGACGGCTTCGTCGCCGAGATCGACCGGATACTCGAGAGCATCAATGCCGAGTCCGTCCCCGCGCCGCCGCCGCCGCTGCCTCCTCCTGCGCCTGCGCCGGCGCCAGAGCCAGCGCCCGTGGCTCCGCTGCAGCCGCAGCCGCAGTTGCAGGAGGCGGCTGCTGCGACCGTAGCCCACAATGCGGTGGCGGTGGTGGTGCCAGACGTGCCGCAGAGGACCCACGCCGTGGAGCCGAGGAAGGAGCCCAGGAGGGAGTCCTCGGCCGCCGCGGCCAATGGCGGCGGGGAGTGCAGGGACGGCAAGCGCCAGCGTCTCACTTCGGGTGGTAACGGGCCACCGCGCCACGACTGGCGGCGGCGCCCGATGCCGCCGCCGCCGGCACCGCCTCCATCCCGTGGGTGGGAGGACCGGCGCGGAAGGAGGGACTACGACAGGTCCCGTAAGCGCGACCGCGACCGCGACGGTCACTACGGCCATGACCACTACCGACGCGACGCTCGGGGTTTCTGGGAGCGTGACCGCGGCGGCAAGATGGTGTTCCGCCATGGCATGTGGGAGTCTGAGACAGACCGCCATGGAAAGCGTGCCAGAACGCAGGATGGAAGCCCTGCCACGGAGAACAAGGCGGAGGTGGATCGGACGGGGAACGAGAAGCCTGTCACTGAGGAGAAGGCGAGGCAGTACCAGCTCGAGGTCCTTGAGCAAGCAAAGAGCAGGAACACAATCGCTTTCCTTGAAACTGGTGCGGGGAAGACTCTCATAGCTGTGTTGCTCATCAAAAGCATCTGTGACAAAATGCTCAAGGAGAACAAGAAGATGCTTGCTGTTTTCTTGGTGCCTAAGGTGCCTCTCGTGTATCAGGTGCAGACACTAGAGTGAGCCTTCAGACATTCAAGTCTCAAATCTTGTTGATTCAATTATAATTATATTTTCTTGGTGGAATTGCAGCAAGCTGAAGTGATACGTGAGAGGACTGGTTATCGGGTTGGGCACTACTGCGGCGAGATGGGGCAGGATTTCTGGGATTCTAGAAAGTGGCAGCGTGAGTTTGAGTCAAAACAGGTAAATTCCTTTGTGCACTTTACTTCCAAACTATTTTCAGATACAATGCCCCATGGCCAAGCTCTGATCAAACCTGTGCTTCGGCCACTTGAGCTAGGACTACAGTTTCATTTTCAGATACAATGCCCCATGGCCAAGCTTCAAGTAGTTTAATTTTATTTTCTTTGATTTGACTAGGACTAGGGGTTAGTTTTGGGGCTTGCCTGGTCCCTCAGTGAACTAGCCCTGCGTCACCTCGCCTGCTTGGGCAAGCAGAACCTTGCCAGCGCAGGCAAGCCGATTCAGCTCGCTTGCAGCAGCAGGAAAAAACACAAACGAAGTCTGGCAGTGCAGGAACCAAGTTAAACTAGTTCGAGATCCAAATGTGTTGCACACTCCAAATCCTATCCCCACACCAGTGTTGCAATGCCCGCAAGCCGGGCATTCCAGATTCGGGAGGCTGGCGAGGCCTGGGGCACTGAATCACGGAGGCCCGCGGTTGTGACAAGAACCGAAATGCCAAGGCGTAGGCATTTGGTACATTGGAGGGTGGCTCTGGCAATAACCAAAATGCCCGAGGCATAGGCATTTGGTACATGGAAGGGGCAGCTTGACAAGAACCAAAATGCCCGAGGTGTAGGCATTTGGTGCATGGGAGGGGCGGCTCTGACAAGAACCAAAATGCCCGAGGCGCAGACATTTGGTACATGGGAGGGGCAGCTCTGACAAGAACCAGAATGCCCGAGGCGTAGGCATTTGGTACATGGGAGGGGAGGTTCCGACAAGAACCAGAATGCCCGAAGCACAGGCATTTGGTACAAGGGAGGGGCGTCTCTGACAAGAACCATAATGCCCGAGGTGCAGGCATTCGGTACATGGGACAGGTGGATCTGACAAGAACCAGAATGGCCGAGGTGCAAGCATTTGGGGGCGGCTCTGACAAGAAGCAGAAGCCTGAGGCGCTGGCATTTGGTACATGGGAGGGGCATCACTGACAAGAATCAAAATGCCTGAGGCGTAGGCATTTGTTACATGGATGGGGCGGTGGTTCAGCCCACCGTGGCAGCGAGGGCTACGCCAGGGCTGGAATGCCCAAGACCCAGGCTTTTGGTACTTTGGAGGAAGGCAAGCGGGGTCTAGGCCATCCCCCGCAACCCGGGCGACGATGGCCCCACCAGTCCCGAAATGCCTGGGTGCCAGGCATTCCAGACTTGGGAGACAATATAGTATACCCGGTGAAAGGTCCAAGCACGCCATTGGTTCCTTAGCTAGACTTGCCTCGCCGTACCTTACCTTGCCAAGGTGGGGGAGCCAAATTGGCTAGCCTAGGATAGCAATGAAAAACCTCGCCAACATAGGAAATGAGAAAGATTGCCATAGATTGAAACACTCAACCACGTCTGATTTCCTTGCCAGCGAAGGTGAGGCATGTTTTTCCCGAGGATCCAAACATGCCCCAGCAATGATTTGATGGCACTCTTTTGCATGTTGAGAGGTCATTATGCTATTTTGTTGTGGGAATTCTCATGGTTCTGGAATGCAATATGTTTAACTCATTTGTAACCATATATTCTTTCTTGCACCTTGCTTGTTCTAACATGGTTTATATGCACAAGCTGAAATTTCTTGACTTGCCGGAGCCAGTAAGTGATAAAAAACAACTTAGAAGATCAGGCTTAGGAGCCAGGGATCCTTGGCACAATAATTATATTTTGGTTTAAATCCCATGTTTTTGAGAACTTTTGCCATTTTTCTCAACTTGTGGATTTAAGAGAGAGAGAGAAGGGGGGGGGGGGGGGGGCTCTTCTTGCTTATTTTAAGGATCATGGTAGATGTATTTGTTGCCTTCAAAGTCAAGTAGGCAAAGTCTCACATTTTCTTACACTTAAGATAAGATGTATAGCAAGTAAATCACCTTTTTCGTGTATTCTTCAGTAGAATGTTTGTTGTGTCTGTACTTATTCATGTCTTATGCAGGTACTTGTTATGACAGCTCAAATTTTGTTGAACATCCTTAGGCACAGTATTATTAAAATGGATGCCATACATCTTTTGATTTTAGATGAGTGCCATCATGCAGTGAAAAAGCACCCATACTCTCTAGTGATGTCAGAATTCTATCACACCACTCCAAAGGACAAGAGGCCAACTGTGTTTGGCATGACTGCTTCACCTGTTAACTTGAAGGGTATGGCTCTCCTTAGTGTATCCTTGTTATTCCTTGTACATTTTTCTTTGTCAGGTCATGTATCATATTTAGATTTACTGCTCCTTTGTCTTCTGTTATATGTATATTTTCTGATGCTTAGCACTACTATCTGTATAGGAGTGACTAGCCAAGAAGATTGTGCTATCAAGATACGAAATCTTGAGAGTAAGCTGGATTGCGTAGTCTGTACGATCAAAGATCGGAAAGAGCTGGAGAAACATGTTCCCATGCCTTTGGAAATCATTGTCCACTATGACAAAGCGGCTACTCTTTTGTCTTTTCATGAACAAATCAAACAAATGGAGGCTGCAGTTGAAGAAGCTGCACTTTCTAGTTCTAAGAGAACTAAATGGCAGTTCATGGGAGCTAGGGATGCAGGGTCTAGAGATGAGCTACGCCTTGTCTATGGTGTTTCTGAGCGTACAGAAAGTGATGGTGCGGCTAATTTGATTCAGAAGTTGAGAGCTATAAACTATGCTCTGGGTGAACTAGGACAGTGGTGTGCTTACAAGGTACTGCTTCACATTTAATAGTGAACTAGTGTATTGCTAGCTGTCATGTTTCTGACTGGTATATCTGCTTAATTTCAGGTTGCACAGTCATTCTTGACAGCACTACAGAACGACGAAAGGGCCAACTACCAGGTTGATGTTAAGTTTCAAGAGTCATACTTAAAAAAGGTAGTTGATTTGTTACACTGCCATTTGACTGAAGGGGCTGCAATGAAAAGCGATAGTAATGATGTTGAAATGCATAATTCTGAAGACCCCAAGTCAAATGAACTTGAGGAGGGAGAGCTCCCTGACAGTCATGGTATTAATAGTCTCTTTTTCTTGCAAAATGTGTTCTATGGTCACCTTTTTCTTTTTGACCTTCCCCAATGAATTTCCAATTTTCCTTCATTCTACAATTAGCACCTATTTTTCTCTCTCCTTTATATACAATTAGCACATATTTTGATTATCTTTTGTCCTTTGTTATCCCTGATGAGGGTATCTCAGCCTCACTTTTAACGCTGTATGCTGTTATTTCCCACCAGCTGTTTCTGTAGGTGAGCATGTAGATGAAGTCATCGGTGCCGCTGTGGCCGATGGAAAAGTTACCCCAAGGGTGCAAGCTTTGATAAAAATACTTCTCAAGTATCAGCATACTGAGGATTTCCGTGCTATCATATTTGTAGAGCGAGTGGTTACAGCATTGGTCCTTCCTAAGGTAGGGACTATGTTTTCCACGTCTTCAGATAAATACTTCTCAACTTTTTATGAATTCTCTGACTTGTCTCTTTCATGACCGCTTTAGGTCCTTGCAGAACTTCCATCGTTGGGCTTTATACGGTGTGCAAGCTTGATAGGTCATAACAATAACCAGGAGATGCGGTCATGCCAAATGCAGGATACAATCACAAAATTTCGTGATGGCCGTGTACGTTTCTATTCATGACATGATTTAACATATATTGTTTGATGTGGCACACCCACCTTTTGTGAATTTAGCTATGTTGGCTAGGCTTATTCATGTCATCTGCATTCAGTGATTCTGTGCCTGCTAAATTTCATGATGTCCAAGTATGTTTCTACTCATGACAGAATTCTTCATTCATATTTTTCGTTCCAAGTACATATCTGTTGTAAGTTTTAAACTATGTTTAACTGTGTACCGTGCATATGTGCATATCTAAGTTTGAAAATAGATATGTCCAAGTACATATCCGTTGTACTTTAGGGGTATATATATTGGAGATGATTTGTGTCTCATACACCAATTATAAAAAAGCCTCTACTATGGGTTTGCAGGTTACACTGTTAGTCGCAACTAGTGTTGCAGAGGAAGGACTTGATATTCGACAGTGCAATGTTGTCATTCGCTTTGACCTTGCAAAGACTGTTCTGGCCTACATTCAGTCTCGTGGTCGTGCTAGAAAGCCTGGATCTGACTACATATTGATGCTTGAAAGGTAATTATGTGTCACTAAAACTATTGATACTATTAAAATATACTCCATTAGAATCCATTGACTTATATAAATTAATTGTGCCAGAGGAAATTTGTCCCATGAAGCTTTCTTGAGAAATGCTCGGAATAGTGAAGAGACATTGAGAAAAGAAGCTATTGAGAGAACTGATCTCAGTCATCTTGATGGCACTTTTATGCTAAGCCCTGTTGATACATCACCTGATTCTATGTACCAGGTTGAATCAACAGGTGCTGTTGTCAGTCTGAACTCTGCAGTTGGACTCGTACATTTTTACTGCTCACAGCTGCCGAGTGACAGGTACATAACTTCGTGATTTGTTTGGTATACTAGCTCAACTGATTTTTGAAATCGCAGGCTCATAAGTAGTTTCCTACTTCCAGATACTCTATTCTTCGACCGGAATTTATTATGCAAAAGCATGAGAAACCAGGGGGTTCAACAGAATATTCTTGCAAACTTCAACTCCCCTGTAATGCTCCATTCGAGAAGCTTGAAGGTCCTATATGCAGTTCAATTCGCCTGGCCCAACAAGTAATGACAGTTCACTGGAGGACATTATTATTCAGTTTTTTCTTTACATTTTATCCATTAGTTTGAACAAAGCCTTGTTCTTTTTGTGCAGGCTGTTTGTTTAGCTGCTTGTAAGAAGCTACATGAGATGGGTGCCTTCACAGATATGCTTTTACCTGACAGAGGAAGTGGGGAAGGAGAAAAGACTGAACAAAATGATGAAGGTGATCCACTGCCTGGAACAGCACGCCATAGAGAGTTCTTTCCTGAAGGGGTTGCTGAAATTCTGCGGGTTAGTGTTTCTTTCTCACATTACCTGAGCTTGAACATAACTTAGTCTTGATGGTGCTTTGCGAATTGTGATCTTCTGCTACTTTTGATTTCTAATTAGTCTCAAATTACTGAACTTTGTTTTCAACAGGGAGAATGGATTTTATCCGGAAGAGATGGTTACCAAAGTTCACAGTTTATTAAGTTATATTTGTATTCTGTGAACTGTGTAAATATTGGGACTTCAAAGGACCCTTTCGTTACACAACTTTCAAATTTTGCTCTTATTTTTGGCAAGGAGCTGGATGCAGAGGTAATTTTTTTCCTGGTGATGGTACGCAACTTGAGAAAATGGACGTTTAAAAGTCTATATAATGTTTTGATATTTTAGGTTTTATCGACGACAATGGATCTCTTTGTTGCTAGGACAATAATAACAAAGGCATCTCTCGTATTCCGTGGACCAATTGAAATTACAGAAAGTCAGGTTGATTTTCTTTGCAATGAAGCATCAAATCATTTCCATATTTTTATATTAATGTTGCTAATCTTGCTCATGTGCTTCCCAGCTGATCCTGCTGAAAAGCTTTCATGTTAGGCTGATGAGCATAGTACTTGACGTTGATGTTGATCCCTCAACAACTCCATGGGATCCAGCAAAAGCATACCTCTTTGTTCCTGTGGGAGCTGAGAAATGTATGGATCTTTTAAGAGAGATAGATTGGACTCTAGTTAACAGCATTGTGAACTCTGATGCCTGGAACAACCCTCTTCAGAGGGCACGCCCAGATGTCTATCTTGGCACGAATGAAAGGACACTTGGTGGAGATAGGAGGGAATATGGGTTTGGGAAGTTGCGTCATGGAACTGCATTTGGACAGAAAGCCCACCCTACGTATGGTATTAGAGGAGCCATCGCTGAATTTGATGTTGTCAAAGCATCTGGATTAGTTCCTGGTCATGGGCGGGGACATTTTAATGATTGTCAAAACCAAGGCAAATTGTTCATGGCAGATTCATATTGGGATGCTAAAGATCTTGCTGGAATGGTTGTTACTGCCGCCCACTCAGGGAAAAGGTTCTATGTGGACAGTATCTGCTACAACATGAACGCAGAAAATTCGTTCCCTAGGAAAGAGGGCTATCTGGGTCCCTTGGAGTACAGCTCGTTTGCTGATTACTACAAGCAGAAGTAAGGCATTGTTTAGTTCCCCTCCAAATTCCAAATTTTTACACTCTCTCTCCATCACATCAATTTTTAGACGCATGCATGGAGCATTAAATGTAGGTAAAAAACAGTCCATAATTAGACACTAATTGTCAAATATAAACGAATGTGTTACAGTGCTTTTCAACTTCACTTTTCACCATCTAAACAAGGCCTAAGATAAGTTTTGAATGCTGAAAGCAAAAGGAGTTTTATCTTAGCTCTGGTTATTTTTGCTTTCCCTTTTCAGCAAAGTAGCTTTATGGCAGCATATCCATGATCCTTCTTGTTTTTCCTCTCAGGTACGGTGTGGAGTTAATTTATAAGAAACAACCTCTTATACGTGCACGTGGTGTTTCATACTGCAAAAATCTTCTTTCTCCTAGATTTGAGCATTCTGAAGGTAAAAGCTATGCATTTCTTTTGTGAGTTTTCAATTTTTCATTTAGATTTTGCCTTAATATTTTACTATTCATTGATGTTTTGGTCTTTTAAGCCCATCCAAGAATTCCCCTTCATCCCTAGATTAATTTAATAAAGAAATGCAAACTTAGTGCTTAATATATTTGCGGATGGGAAATTGTTTGTGTAATGGATTTGTACTACTATTGTTTTGCAGCAGGCAATGGAGAATTCTCAGAGAACCTTGACAAAACATACTATGTATATTTACCACCCGAATTGTGCCTTGTGCATCCTCTTCCCGGATCACTTGTTCGTGGAGCTCAGAGGTTACCCTCAATAATGAGAAGGGTGGAGAGCATGCTTCTTGCAATTCAACTGAAGGACATAATAGGTTATCCAGTTCCTGCAAATAAGGTACATCTGCAGCTCTCAAGCCTACATGTTTAGGGAGAACTTTCTAACGTCCCCTGGTAGAATTTACTGTAAATGGAACACATAAATTTGTCCTTTTTATACTACACCAATGTCTTCTATTGAGATGTCAAAGACTACATGCAAATTAAGTGGAGCACGCAATGACACCTATGGGCCTTCATTGTGGCTCCTAGCCTTGGTGGATTGTGTCTGTTAACAAGAAAAAAATGTTAAACAAACCAATATGTACTCAGCCCAGGTGCTATTAAATACTAATGCTAGTTTTGTACATGATAATAGGCAGGGTAAATTTAAGGATCTAGTCTTCTGAAAAGATCATGCTTGTTTACCTTATGAAAAAAAATGTGAAAATACCATAAACCTGTTCTCTGTTCACCTTGATTCATCATGCAATAGCTAAACGTTATTCTTAATAAACTTGAAATTCTGCACGTTGATTAATAATTTAATAGCTTTTTTCTTTTTTTGTGCGGTTCACAGATATTAGAAGCCTTGACTGCTGCGTCATGCCAGGAGACATTCTGCTATGAAAGAGCAGAGCTGCTGGGTGATGCGTACTTGAAATGGGTTGTGAGTAGATTCCTTTTCCTAAAATATCCTCAAAAGCACGAGGGACAGCTCACAAGGATGCGGCAGCAGATGGTTAGCAATATGATCCTGTATCAATACGCTCTGAATAAAAACCTCCAATCTTACATCCAAGCAGACCGGTTTGCTCCATCAAGATGGGCAGCTCCAGGAGTGTTACCTGTATTTGATGAAGAAACAAGAGATTCTGAACCTTCCATCTTTGATGAGGAATTTACTCCTAGCACTGAGTTACTAAAGAACTCGTATGATGACTACGAAGATAGCATGCAAGAAGACGGTGAAATTGAGGGAGATTCTAGCTGCTATCGTGTTCTATCAAGCAAAACATTAGCAGATGTTGTGGAAGCACTTATTGGTGTCTATTATGTAGCTGGAGGGAAAATTGCTGC
Source organism: Bothriochloa decipiens (assembly GCA_023333625.1). NCBI lineage: Eukaryota > Viridiplantae > Streptophyta > Magnoliopsida > Poales > Poaceae > Bothriochloa > Bothriochloa decipiens. The sequence continues at coordinate 93,539,356 of CM041628.1, forward strand.
AAACCATTTGATGAAATGGATCGGTATTAATGCAGAGTTGGATCCTCAAGAGATCCCTTCTTCAAAGCCATATAGCATACCTGAGAGCATAATGAAAAGCATCAATTTTGACACATTAGAGGGTGCATTGGGTATCAAGTTTCAGAATAAAGGCTTACTTGTTGAAGCTATAACGCATGCATCAAGGCCATCATCAGGTGTTTCCTGTTACCAGCTCTTGGAATTTGTTGGTGATGCTGTATTGGATCATCTCATTACGAAGCACCTATTTTTTACTTATACCGACTTACCTCCGGGCCGCTTGACTGACTTGAGAGCTGCAGCTGTTAATAATGAGAACTTTGCAAGGGTTGCAGTTAAGCATAAGCTGCATGTGCATCTTCGCCATGGATCATCTGCATTGGAGACACAGGTGGGCCATTCCTAATGTTCAGTAGTGAACTTGCTACTCCATTCCAAATTTTAAGGCATCTTGGTTTTTTCTAGATGCATAGCTTTTTATGCACTTCGAAATACCCTAGGTCTAGATGCGTAGTAAAAGCAATGCATCTAGAAAAGCCAAAATGTCTTAGAATTTGGAATGGGGGGAAGTATGTGTTACCTATAAATGCTGTAATGTTTGAACTAGAGTTCTATTATGCTGAAATTATTGCCACCTTTTGGAAGCAGTAGTGCTGACTATTTTCTCTCTACCTCTGAAGATTCGAGAGTTTGTGAAGGATGTCCAGGTGGAGCTTTCAAAACCAGGTTTCAATTCTTTTGGGCTTGGGGATTGTAAGGCTCCCAAGGTTCTCGGAGACATTTTTGAGTCAATTGCTGGCGCAATATTTCTGGATAGTGGGTGTGATACCTCTACAGTCTGGAAGGTAGTTTCTGTATCCTTTGGAATGAAATTCTGTTCATCCTTGTGGAAAATACTGAAGTTTGATTTTATTGATCTGTCATGTCAGGTTTTTCAGCCTCTGCTTGATCCAATGGTGACGCCGGACACCCTTCCAATGCACCCTGTAAGGGAGCTCCAAGAGCGCTGCCAGCAGCAAGCTGAAGGATTAGAATACAAAGCATCACGTACAGGCAATGTAGCTACAGTTGAAGTCTTTGTTGATGGCATACAGATTGGTGTAGCTCAGAACCCACAGAAGAAGATGGCACAAAAGTTGGCGGCTAGAAATGCACTTGTTGTCTTGAAAGAGAAGGAAACTGCAGCAAAAAAAGAGACTGAAAAGGATGGCGAGAAGAAAAACGGTTCTCAGTTCACTAGGCAGACCCTGAACGACATCTGTTTGAGAAGGCAATGGCCAATGCCACAGTACAGGTGTATAAATGAGGGTGGCCCTGCCCATGCCAAAAGATTTGTTTATGCAGTAAGGGTAAATACATCTGACCGTGGATGGACTGACGAGTGCATTGGAGAGCCAATGCCGAGTGTGAAAAAGGCCAAGGACTCTGCCGCAGTTCTTCTGCTCGAGCTGCTGAATCGAAATTACCGTGACAAGCCTGATGGCAAATAATCTTTGATGTCTTTGTGGTGGTAGTGATAGATGTGGAAGCATTCAGTGCAACGCAAATAATCTTTGCTGATGTTCTTGGTGGCGGTAGTGGTGATATGGAGGCATTCAGCATTCTTATACCCATTCAATGCTTTTCAACCCTCGCAAATAAATACATAAGCAGAGCTGAGGAGTGAGATTAGAGGATTATTTTTTTTCTGAGGTCACTGGTTACTACTAGGTATTTACTGGTGAGGTACTGAGGTGTCAAAAATAGCAGTTGCAGATTGCAATAGATGAAAGGATAGATTGATATAGGATATTGGAGGGCCTCTTATTCATCGATTGTACAAGGTGTCTAAAGAACAGTGCATTGATCCCTGCCTTCAAAAACAGCGCATTGATCCAATAAATTTATATTGATATATATTAACATCTTCTCTTCTCATGTATCTATTTCGTCGCGCTATGTATTCAGTGCTTAGACGCTTTCAAACACCTCATTCGATACATGTAGCAACAACATAGTGCCCGTGATCAAAGTGCCATTGCTGCGATGATATTTGAACAGAGTGACCATGCTACCCATACCCATCAAGCCAATTAAATCGGTGCAGTTCATTTCTCGAGACTGGTCTAATCTGCAAATGAGAATCCAATAATCATAACAATTTATCAAGGATGACACATGACACTAATCTGGAAAACTGACATGATGCAACGTCCATATGGTGAACAAACAGTACATCTTATTCAAAAAACCATCTTTTGCAAATCCCAAAAATGAACAGCGATCGACGACGCGTATGATTTGATTCCACCGGGTATCGGTGTTCCTGACCAAGACGAAGCAAGCTGCAGGTATCATCATCAAGCCGTGAGCTCCATGATGGCACTGACGATGTCGCCGTCGTGCGCCTTGAGAGCCTTGACGGCCTTGGCGCGGGTGACGCTGGCCTGCGTCATGACGAGGTCGATGTCGCGGGGCTCTATCCCGGACTCGTCCACCTCCTCCTCCTCGTCGGCCGGCGCCGCCGCCGCGGCCGCCGCGTCCTGCTTGGCCATCACCTTGCTGAGGTCCTGCATCCTGAACTGCTGCGCGGCCTGCGCCTGCAGCTGGGAACTCAGGTCCTCTATCTTGGCCTCGCCGAATATCACGTACGTCTCCGACGTCGGGCTCTTGAAGACGTCCGGCTTGGACACCACGAACAGTATCTGAAGGCAGACAGATGATAGGCACGGTAAGGCAAGTGTACACGTCGCATTTGCATTGATACGTCGCATGACAGTATGTAATAACAAGGGCTAAGAATTGCATGAACATCTTGTTCGTATGCACGAGATGAAAGTTGCATAGTGAACATCTTTGTTTGTATACGTACGTTCTTGGCTCTTTTAATGGTTATCCTGGTAACACCGGTGACGGGTTTCATTCCGAGCTTCATCATGGCCTTCCGGCTCTTCTTCTCGCTGCGGCTCTGCTTGGCGCCCTCGGCTGTGCCGGCACCTAGCTCACCTACACGCCCCAAAGACACCGCAGCACAAATCAGTCCCCATCTGGCATTCTGGCAACGTGCAATAATTTATTCTACTTCTCTTAACGAAGCCCGTGCTATAAAAAAAAAAGACAACGTGCAATAAAACTTTCTGCACTCTGCACTCTGCAGCATGACGAGCAGGTAGCCGAAGGCAAGCACGCACACACGTTACCTTCATCAGCTTCGTCATCGTCGTCGTCGTCGTCCTCGTCGTCATCCTCGTCCTCGCCTTCCTTGACGTCCTCGACGACGACCGGCGCCTCGTCCTCCTTCTGCTGCTCCTCCGCCTTGGGCTCGGCCTCCACGGGCGCCGCCGCCGCCGCCTCGTTGCCCTCCACCACCTCCGCCGCTGGAGCTTGTTCGCTGACCATCCTGGCTTGTTCGCGGCCGGCTACGGTGGTGCTGCAGCGACGTGCGGTGGCGACGCACGGGAACGGTGCCCGAGACTGGGGAGTGCTACGGATAAGGGGTGTCGAGAGCGTGCGCCAAGACGGAGAGCGCGGCCGCAAGGGCAGGGCCTCATCTACCCTCCGCAATCGTCACCCGCAGGCCGTAGCAAATGGGCTTTGTGTACGTGTGTTGGGCTTGGGCTCTGTACAAATCTGCTCGGCCTGGGACCAGGCGTTCCTGCGGCGTGACCGTGGGCCTCATTGAGCCCGTGGACCCATGCACGTACGCCGCCAGGTTCTATTATTTATGCGCAAATAAAAGGAAGCTGCTGGCTGTGATGTTGCGTGTGGTTACAAATATTTTTTTTTTTGGTGTGTGCACGTGCACGACAAAAAGGGAGGAACTCGTTGGAAAATAATATAACGTGGCGACGTCGACGTCGAATCAGATCGGAACTGGAACCGCACCGGACACCTCTACGAAACCTGAATCTTTTTTTCGAAAGATCCTCTACGAAACCTGAATCAACTTGGACTCATCGTAGCTACTCCCCCCCTGAAAGATCGCGCAATGCAATGCGCCACAGTATCAAAAACCCCTATCTACACGGAGCATGCACGCCGTCGACGATCAGTTTCCTTGTCTCGCGCCCGACTGAGTAAATCAAGGAGCAAATCAAATTCCCTGCCGGAAGCCCGGAATTCGCCGGCATCTTTTGCAGCGTGAGCGTCGTAGCTGCATCTGCATCTGCGTAGGGCCTAGCCGCCTAGGGCGGCGGCACACATGGCGCGTCCAGTGCTTCCGATCACAGCCCCGCGCGGACGTGCAGCGCCTTCGTCGTCGTCGTCGTCTTCCCCGGTGGATCACTGGACTAAGCGGCTCCAGGAGGCCCAGCGGCTGGTAGACGAGGTCGCCGAGCTGGTCGCCGAGAGGGAGACCGTGCCGCCGTCGCTGCCGCGCGAGCTGCAGCGCCGCACCGCCGAGATCCGGCGCAAGGTCACCATCCTGGGGACCAGGCTCGATATGCTCAAGGAGGACCTGTCTGATCTACCCAAAAGGCAAAACATGTTAGTATACAGAAGAGTAACCTCCCTGCCCTATTGTTTAATTTGATTGATTTGACAAAAAAGAAGACATTTTTTTCATATTTCAATAAACAGAAGAAATTATAACGTGATGACGCTTTTAATTTGCATGCATTGCAGAAGCTTGAAACAGTTGGGCAAGCTAGCCGAGAAGCTGGCCGGTGTGAGTTCCAAGGCGCAGGAGGTTGGCGGCCAGTTCACCATGAAGTACTCCTCGGACAGGTTGATTATTCTCCTAGTGCTGCACATGTATACATAGTACTACATCATGCATAATATCGGCAGCTTCTGATAATCTCGAACAATTTCTTCCTCATCTTGAATATATATGCAGGAACGACTTGTGTGGATCGAGCGAGAAGAGCGCAAAGATAGATGTAAACAGCATTGCTAACATGGACAACCATGAGGTGGTCAAATTGCAGAGGAAAGCCATCAAAGGTAAGCCTCTGCGCATGGCTTCCCAATACTTGTAGATGATATGTCGTGTGTGTGTGTGTGTGTGTGTGTGTGTGTGTGTGTGTGTGTGTGTG
>CM041628.1:93544791-93563886 GCA_023333625.1 Bothriochloa decipiens
TGCTCAACTGGATATTCTAGCAGAGACCGTTACCAGCACGAAGCACATTGCACTGGCGATCAACGAGGAGCTGGACCTACAAACTAAGCTCATTGTAAGTGTCACTTGAATCTTTCCTCTTGCCAATTGTGGTTCTTGAAACAGAGTTGCAGCTAGCTTCTGCTGTCAGAGTTATACTACCTGGTTCTGAATCACTTTCATTTAAATGTTGCAGGAGAAATTGGACGAGGATGTTGAAGAAACAAGCAACCGACTGCAGGTACATGTCTCATCGATCTCCCTTACAATTTTTCACCCTTCCCTATTCCCTGCATTAAAACTGAGCTGCGAACGCTAAGCAACTTCCTCTAAGCTTCAGATGAGCTTCTAACATGTTTGTTCTTGTCTTTGTACCTGCAGCGTGCGACGAAGAGGCTGAAAGCACTGAACACGCGCATGAGGAAAAACAGCTCATGTTGGGGTGTCGTGTTGTCGATCGTTGCCGTCGTAATCTGTGTCGCCATAGTCTGGGCTCTGATAACGATCTAATAATACAACGACTACCAAAAGGCCGTCTTGCTAAGTTTCTGGAAGAAATGGATTTTAAGAACTGTACGACATTATTACCGATCGACCGACATATGTAGTCTACTCGTGAGCATGAATGGTTTATGTATGTACTAGTATTGAGCACGCGTAAACCGCTCTCTTTGTCACTATTTTGCTTCTAATAGATCGTCTTTATTCTTTTCTTTCCATTTTACGAAACGAATGTGTACGCAAGAGTAGCACTGTTGTTTTAGAGTAAATTAAAAAAAACATCTACTTCCTCCGTTTTAAATTGTAGTTCACTTTAACTTTTTTTTTTTATGTATTTTGCTATACATCTAGACATATTATTTATCTAGATACATAGCAAAATACATGTAAAAAAATCAAAATGAACTACAATTTAAAACGGAGTAAAGTATACAAGTACAAGTTTATTGGACTTTGAATCCAGATAGCCAGGTTTTGCCTTAGTTTTCAAAAGGGTCTGTAATATAAAATGAGATCGAGTACGTACGTGTGCTTCTGTAGCCCGTGAAAACTGCATAATTATGCAACACGAAACAGCAAGGCAAGAAGACACATGCAAGCCCTCACAGGTTCTCGAACCTGTCCTTACAAGAAAAAAAACACGAGGGCCGGCCCCTGCGGCGCACTTTTGTCATGTGCGGAGCACAATCGGGCGCCTTACCTGCCTGCCTACCTAAATAATCTTTTGAACGTTAATGATCACGAACTGGGCTGCCAAAATGCTGCATCATTCTTTTTTTTAATGACAAATGCTGCATGATTGATTAGCTAGCGCCTGAGACGGAGCCTTTTCTCAAGGCTGAACTATAATAATGCAGTTTTTCGTCCATAAAGCCGAGGCGAAAAAAAAAACTTGCGATTTGGCAACGAAAGTAGATCCAAACTTTGCAACCAAGAGCCAGCACGGGGAACCTGATCCGGCCAGGGCACGCACACGATAAGAAAGGGCCTTTTTTTTCCTCGTAAAAAGGAGAGAAGATGACGAGCCTGATCCGTTCCCTACAGAGTACGGATTGATTCCAAGCACGAGATGCCGTCTTTTGCCCGTAAAAACTGGCTGGAAATTCTGGCAGGGTTCATTAGCAGCACGCAACGCTGACGGCCAAATGCCAAGACTGAATTGAAGCTTCGTCTTAGTTGTGGCACCGGTTCATCTTCCTGGAATTGGGGTCAAAGCAAAACCGACAGCAGCAGTCCAAGATCTACTGACTGATTGTCTATTGATGGCAATGGCATGGACCTGGCTGCATGTGCAGCCGCCGCTCACCACGCCGGAGTAGGAGTACGACAGGCAGCACCCTCTGGAGACTGGAGCATGGACCTGAATGAATTGGTAGTTAGCAGTAGCACTTGGCAACGCCATTCTCCAGCAGACGCTGAGCTGGAATGACGTTAAGTTACTTCTGTAATAAGACGGTAAAAAAAAAAGTGCTGTTATAACAACAGGAAAGGAAGGTTCCATTCCAGCTCCCTGTTCCACTTCCACGGTGGGAACAACGAGCCACCAGTGGTTGGTTCAGATCTCAGAGCCTTTCAGCATTCATTCAGTTCATAACAGACGATCTAACTTTCTCCTAGCTTTCTTAAGTAATTCAACTTTACCAAGAAACTGCATGGACGTGGCTCTGCACTGCACTGCAGGCTTTCCTTTCGGTAAAGCTTGTGCACTGACGGAGTTGCGCCTGGCGCGGCTGAAGAAAAGCTCTATCTGCCTCCTTAACGTGGAAGGCACTCGGATCTTGGGCTTCTCTTTTGTAAAGCCTGAATTTATTCTGGCCTCAGCTGCCTGCTCCTAACTAGCCACACTGGTAGGAGGAGTACTACTCATAAACTTGTCTGTTGTTAAGCACTACTATTAATCTATTATCATTTGTTTTTGTTTCCTGAATCCTGTAAGCGAACCATGTATCTCTTGTTTAACTTTCAATAAAATATCCTGCAGGGCCTGGCCCCTCCAGTTCCGTAAAAAAAAACTATTAATCTATTATATATACTACTCATATACTAAGCATATGTACAAATACAAGCAGAAAAAAAAAAGAACTGTTTCAATCATGCGTCTGAAGAAAGGCTTTTTCAAATGATCCATGCAATGTGATAATAATGTAATGTAACGTAGGCGACAGGAGTCAAATCCGTCCACGAAGCAATCCAATCTATTCATGGGGATCAATTAAAAAAAAATTGATCAATCATGCAGTGCATGTTCGTGGGGTGGCCTGGATTCAGAACACACGCCGCGTGAGGGCAGCTGGCATGATTACGCGTTTCCCGCCTCATGACGCTCGTCGTTGCTTACGACGGATCGGGACGAAAATCAGAAGCATCAAGACATGAAACCTCATGAGCTCTGAACTGACGACATTTTGATTACCTTACTTTCTGAAGCAACTCGACATCTGTACTTATTTGTATAAGAGTTCGTTCGCGTTTAGCACACGGCACGGGAAGTGGCAATGATGGAGCTACAAAATTGATGGAGTGCAATCAGTGCCTGTACTTGTTATGTACATCAGGAGATAGTTGCTCGTGCTGCCAACTGAATCAGAAGCTCAGTAATTTCGTATGACAGAAGATTTGTAGTAAACCCGCCCGGCTCCATTCCACGCGTGCGTGCTGAGAAAGTCCGAATACGTAATTATAACCTCGTGCGAGTAGAGATTGTGGTGTGTTTCTGATCGGAAAGCTTTGGCTTACCGCGTATGAGCGTGAGAAAAACTCTACTTCTGCTTAATGAGATACATGCCGTGTTCTCGAAAAAAAAAAAACGTGTAGTGCCGTTCATGATTCATCATGGAGCATCGCTTGTGCTGTTGTGCATGTTCTAGACTCCTAGCAGTACCACCTGACCTGGCCAACTCAGACACTCTCAGCCTGCATGGAAGAAAGTTCCATGGAGCAGTGCATATAACTGAAAAATGAAGAAGGACAAAAACAGTATCATCACGGTTCCCAGCTCAGCTTAGCATACAATCCTGGCCTTTGTACCTACCGATACCGGAGGGCCCTCTGTCAACTCCCACTGTCCACGGGGTCCCTCCGCCAAGCGATAAGATGCAGCAGATCAAAACCAAAAGGCCTGAATCATTTTTACAGATCCCATGCATGCATCGTTTTCTTCCTTGAGCGCCAGCTTTTATTATCCCCTCACCGCCTCACAAATCGCAATCAATCATATTCCGTCTCTCTCCTCCACTCCACTAAGCACTTGCAATGGCCCTCCGTCAGGGACCCCTCCCACATGGGATTGCCGCCCCATCCTACCAATTGCCCTATGAAACCGCCTGGACCGACCGGAGTCCCACTCCACCGCGCAGCTGTGACCGGAGAAAGAAGAGGAAGAAGAAGAATCAGCGGTAGCGATCAACGCGGGAGGGGGAGCGAAAAAGGTGGTCTTTTTGCAGCCGCCGTCCGGACAAGCGCTCAGGCTCAGCTAGCTCAGGCAGCAGAGGATCGTCGAGGATGGCGGGACGAAGAGGCAGAGGAGAAGTGGCCCTGATGTGGGCGGTGGTGGTGTTGCTGGCGGCGGCCGGGTCGCGGGCGCAGCTGCAGGTTGGGTTCTACGACACGCTGTGCCCGGCGGCGGAGATCATCGTGCAGGAGGAGGTCAGCAAGGCGGCGTCCGGCAACCCCGGCATCGCCGCCGGCCTCCTCCGGCTCCACTTCCACGACTGCTTCGTCAGGGTCAGTGCGCGCTCTCCTCCGTTCGTTATTGATGAGATGACAGCGCGGCATGCAGTACGCCTGTTACTGCCATGAGCAAGCAAGCACTCTGCTGCCTTGCGTACAAGTGGAGGAGACAAGCTTCGAGTGATCCAATGCAACGTGCTGTCACTGTGGGGACGGGTGCCTCGCTTGCATTGCATCGCGTAGCTGCACGTGAAGCTTGCCTGCCTGCCTCTCCTTCCTCTGTTCAATCACTTAATTCACTCCACGCATCCACATATTCTTTACCTCTACTGGCCTTGTTTTACAGCGATGCGATGAAACTATTCACCTTGATACACGAATCACCAAGCATCATGCAGTTGAAGCAACAGGAACATCATCGATCAGTTAGTTCATTTTGTTTTACTGACTGATATGGATGTTGCAGGGGTGCGACGGGTCGGTGCTGCTGGACTCCACGGCTGGCAACCAGGCGGAGAAGGACGCGGCGCCGAACGCGAGCCTCCGCGGGTTCGAGGTGATCGACAGCGCCAAGACGCGGCTGGAGCAGGCCTGCTTCGGCGTCGTCTCCTGCGCCGACATCCTCGCCTTCGCCGCCCGCGACGCCCTCGCGCTGGTACGCACGCACTGCTCCCGGCCTCCCTGTGCCAGTGTCCACACTGCCTCGCGCTCGATCGTCCGCTTGCTTCTCACCTGGTTCACTTCAGTCAGCAGTGGTACTAATAACAAACACAAAAAGACTCCCATCCCAAGATAGAGCTCGATCGGTCTAGGATCACGCGCGCGACGCAGTGGCCAGTGGGTGTGGAAGTGAAGAGGCATCGTCCTGCCCCGGCCGATTCGTCGGTGCCTCCTTGCCTTTCTGGACGCTTCCTTTTCTTCCTTCCTTTATTTTGTTTTCATATACGGTGAGGATGTGGGATGGATGGGTTGCCAGGACAGCAGCCGCTTTGGAATGGAAGCATAAAAAATGGCGACTTTTTAGCTTGTTTCGGCGATCGCAACGCCAGCCAGCCTTTAATTTGGAGGAAAGCAAGTTGATTGGTAACTCCACCGAATGGTGATGCCCTGCACCTGCACTGCCGTGGTGGGCATCAGGTGCGACCTGCCTGCCGGCCTCCGAAGCAATCGCACGCACGGCCGGCACGATGGCCGTGCAGTGCAGCTAGCGGTAGCGGCAGGCCGAGCGATGGTCCGGCAGAGGAGAGGACTCGAGGCAAGCCCTCCTTTTCTTTAGGTGCACGTCTCAGTTTTGTTTGGTTCGGTTCGTTACCTTACCTTACCGCGCGCACGCACGGGCCTACCGGTGGGTCGGCGGTGTCCGTAGCAGCAGCGGCGGCACATGCTTGTGTCGTGTCGCCCTCCAATGGCCAAGGCTCACCACAGGAGAGAGAGAGAGAGAGTTGTAGAAAGCCCGTTTCCCTTCTGGAGGTGAAGATGGCAATAGAAACTGAGAAAGTACTGCTACTTTGTACTACAATTTCGGAGTTTGAAACCAAACAAACTTCTCCTCAGGAGGATAGAGAGGGCGATTCAGATGAGATCCCATGTAGATCGAACTTTCTATTCACTCGTGGGATTCGGGCGGTCCGGAGAGAGGGGCACCGCGGCTCCTCTCTTCTCGAGAATCCATACATCCGTTATCGGTGTATGGAGAGCTATCTCTCGAGCACAGGTTGAGGTTCGTCTTCAATGGAAAAAATAGAGCACCTAACAAAGCATCTTCACAGACCAAGAACTACGAGATCATCCCTTCATTTTAGGGTGACGGAGGGATCATACCATTCGAGCCTTTTTTTCATGCTTTTTCCGACAGTCTGGAGAAAGCAGTAATCAATAGAACTTCCCTAATCCTCCCTTCCTTAGCACTGCAAACCAGAAGAATGCCAGTGTGCCAGGGCCATCGCCAACGGATTATTTTCGTTGCCCAATGCGCAGGCGCCCATCTCCACGCACAAAGTCCATGCAATTCAGTGCAGGAAAATGTTCAAATACCAATGCAGAGCCTCTACCTCCAAGGTGTATTTGGCACAACTATGTGCTGCAGCACATATTATCGTACGATCCACGTTAGTCCAGCACATGTGATGAACGACTGTGATGAGAGTGGTTGGGATGTGATGGACACGTGTCACGCCATGGGTATAGAAAGTGCATGTGATGTGCGGCTGCAGATAACATGATTTTTCGCTCTACCTCGCCCTCGGCTACATGGCTTCTAGTAGTGTTTCCGTATGGATTTTTCTTTTATCCCCGACGCTTTGCAACGGTTCAAATGCTTGGTTTCAATAAAGTTTGGCTTCGGACGATATGGATTTGGTCCTATCTGGTGGTCAAGTACATTCTGAACTAATATCTGAACCTGGGCACAATTACTAAATGTTGACAGCCTGAAAAACATTGATACGATACCATTAAGTCAACTGATCACTGGTCGACACTGAGCCGCTGCATCTGCATCCCCGTTCAAATATCTGGACCAGCAGCATCTTGTGCACGCGCAGGCAGTATCGTATCACCTGCTGCTGGTAAGACGAGCGAGGTCGGTGTCACACCGTCACCCATGGCCGTTGCAGCTAGCCAGGGAGCCTAGGAAACAGAACTTTTCCATTTCGCAGCTCCAAAGCAGAGCACGACGCTGAGCCGTCAAGCCGCGGAGCCAGTCGCCATCACATTCCGGCGGCGGTTTGACGTCCATGTCTCGTGAGTCGTGACGGCCTTGGGAACGCGGCGTGGGCACGTCAGGACACGTTCGTTCGTGGGCGCATGGTTTTACGTGGATCCGACGCGCGCGCATCCCATGTGCCCTCCCCCGGTCCCGGCACGTCCACCACATGGCCTATCCCATATTCCCATCCCACGCTGCCTCGTTGCTCTTCCGTCCCAGTCTCGCGCGCCCCGGGCGTTCCGGGTCCGCATGCACGTGCCACCTCAGCTGGCGCCGCGTCGCGTCGCGTTCTTTGGTTGGTGTGGCAGTTACTGACGAAAGCTCCGGTTTTGTTTTGTCTGGTCATGATGCAGGTCGGGGGCAACGCGTACCAGGTGCCGGCGGGGCGGAGGGACGGGAACGTCTCGTCGGCGCAGGAGGCGGGCGCGAACCTGCCGGCGCCGACGTCGAGCGTGAGCCAGCTGAACCAGGTGTTCGGCGCCAAGGGGCTGCGCCAGTCGGACATGGTGGCGCTGTCGGGCGCGCACACGGTGGGCGCCGCGCGCTGCAGCTCCTTCAACGCCCGGCTCTACTCGTACGGGCCCAGCGGCGCCGGCCAGGACCCGTCCATGGACCCCGCGTACCTGGCGGCGCTCACGCAGCAGTGCCCGCAGGCGCCGGCGAGCGGCGACCCGGCGGTGCCCATGGATCCCGTCACGCCCAACAACTTCGACACCAACTACTACGCCAACTTGGCCGCCAGGCGCGGCTTGCTCGCCTCCGACCAAGCCCTGCTCGCCGACCCGACCGCCGCCGCGCAGGTGGTCGGGTACGCCAATAGCCCTGCGACGTTCCAGACCGACTTCGTCAACGCCATGATCAAGATGGGCGGCATCGAGGTGCTCACCGGCACGGCCGGCACCATCCGGACCAACTGCAGGGTGGCCAGCTAGCTGAAGCTGATCGATCCATCCATCTACCGGCCGGATTGCTGGCTGGGTGTGGGCGGCGGCCGGTGTGTGATTAAAATCATACGACGACGAAGTGGTGTGGTGTGGTCCGATGATGAAAATTGCATCGATCGTGCTGTAGTTGTGTACGTAGTACAGTACGTGCTAACTACAGATCATCAGTTGCTTATAGATTGGGAGTCTTTTTTTTTCTCTCTCTCTCTCTCTCTTTTGTCCTTTTGGTTTATACGTTTTTTTATTTTATGGTTCAGTGAAGAAGTGATATAGCTTTATTTATTCTTTTTATTAGCTTGTGACTTGGGTCATATATCTTAACCATTAAACCATGAGTAGGGAGGGGATCATCAGCAAGTGTGTGTATATGAGTATATCTAATCTAAGGGCTACGAGATATATGGTGGTCAATGAAAAGTTACCTATATAGACAGAAATTCGTCAGTTCATATATATTCTCTGATGTCTTAGTATTCTGGTCGACTTGCTGAATTTCTTCCCAAAATCGTTACATAAGAAAATTGTAACAGGCCGGAAATCAACATGAATCGAGAACAGGCAGTGTTCATATCGGGACTCCTTGGGCCTCAAGTTGCGCCAGCAGTCTATAGGCCCAACGGGCCATTCATCACCCTCGGTGAACTAGGCTACGTAACTACAAGGGCCCTTACGAATATGGTCCCTTCACGAGTTACGTGGGCCTGGGCTGCTCGGTGAATATGGGCCATGAACGCTCTAGTACAGTAATATCGTTTCCCTCCAAAAAGCCAGACGCGCATGCATAGCTAGTCAGCGTTGCTGTTACTGGCTCGTCTCTGCTGCCTTATGCAAAGCTTGCAGCGCAGCACAGAGCGTCCATGGAGCCCCCGGGCGCAGAAGATCAGCGGCACCACCAACCAGATCGAGCACGGACTCTTGCTGCATCCAATCCAACCCACGACGGACCCGCCCATGAGGTCCGTGGCCCACTCATGCTTGCAGCACGCTTCGTGGAGAAAAAGGCTGACCGCCCGGCTGGCTGGTCCCGTCCAGGGCCAGCGGCAGCGGCTGGGGCGACCCCGCCGGCAGCCGGCTACTGTTGAGCGTGGAGTCGCACAGTGCGTGGCGGCTACAGCGGCAGATGGATCGTACCGCCACCACACCGCCCGGACACACACGCAACGGCCACCGATGATGGAGCAGATCTGCATGCTGTCCGGCCGGTGTCCGTACCGGCCGCCACCGCCAGCGCATTTGAAATTCGTCATGGCGTCACATGCATGCCTGCAATTGAAAGGCCGTCGTCGCCGGGCCGGCCGGCAGCTCGCAGCCACGACCGCGCGCAGGATGGCATGCATGGCGGCGCGGCAGGGAGCAGCTAGCAGTCAGCAGTAAAAACAGTGGTGATGGCGGTGTGGTGGCCTGCGCTGCTGCTGCTGGTGGGGATTGATCGGGGCTTCGGCGGCCGGCCTGCATGTATACAAACCTACAGAGATACGTACATATAGTCCCTTCTTGGCTTTTGGTCACTGTTCAGACGACTTGTTCCACCACCTCACGGCCACCGTCGCCGGTGCTTTTGGACTTGAAAATCTGATGAAAAACTGAAAGTGCCCTGTCGACATCGAGAGCGGCCGGTCCAGTTATCAGCTAGCTAGGTGTCCACCTCTACAGCTCCGCCGGCCGCGTACATACCACTGTAGCTGTCGTAGATGTGTACTGTATTGCCTTGTACGACAAGTCACGATCCAGACAGAAGCAGCAGAGAGAGAGTGAAAGAGATCGAGAGATTGCGTCTCCGGCCTGCTTGGTCTCCTGGCTAGATAGTCGCCATATATATGAGCACGCACGGCGCGCTACCAATCCAATCATCATCCACCACACGCACGCGCGCAGGTCGCCGAGCCGGACTACTCTCTCTGATGTGCTCCGGGACGACCAGGTTTTGCTGCTTCCACGGAGACATCTCCCTGAAGATAGCAGATGTATGGACGACTCCCTGAAAGCTGCATTTGTGCAGGAACAACGACCACCGACTCCATGCCCTCATGTATGAATTCCAAGAGAGCATTATTGGCGTATGTGCATTAGATCCCTCTAGCTCGATCGAATCCTTCCAGATGGATGCACTCTCTATAGCGTCTCCATCGAGACGTACAGTCTTTTTGACCCGACCTAACCACAACTCACACGCATGCAGCTGCTAGCAGCGATGGATGGATATCATGCATCTGTGGATCTGGTGGGCGCTTTTCTTCGTGGTGCGCGTTTCAGCAGGCAAAGGAGCTTCTGAGTTCTGAAGATGGATGCACTTGTGAACAGTAAACTAACAAGGGGATAAGATTCCGCGTGTTCGTTCGCGCCCACGATCACGAACGACGACGCCGCCTTTTGGCTTTTGCAGCGTGTGTCGTCTCTGGCGTGTGTGGCGGCTGCGGCATTATTGCCTCTGAGCTTCTCAAGTCACGGTTGCCAGCAGCAGCGACGGCACTCTCACTTTGCTGCATGCATGCCGGAGGCCGGCCGCTCAGCTAGCTCCACGGCAAAAGTCATCGCCGTCACTGGCAGCGGTCCGGTCCTTCTGTTAGTGTCTTTTCGATGAGACGTCGCTGTACAGACGCCGGCGCCGGACGAAAGTTACCAGGGCGCAGCTGGTCTCGACGACGGTGAGTGTGAGAGCATAGCCGTCCGTCCCATCCATCCAGGTGACGTGTCTGCACTTGCCACTGTACTGCTAGTAGAGTAGCCTTTGTAGGGGGAGTACTGGGCCTGATGATCCTGACCTTGTGCTGTGCTGTGATGATCGAGCTAGGTACTGTAGCGTAGCTATTGCATCACGGCCTGATGATCCTGACCCGTAGCCCGTGCTCGTACGACGCTCATGCGTCATGCATGTGTCGTGCACGCCATAAATTGTTTATTAGGGCCATGTGTTTGGTTCAAATAAATAGAAGCCGTGATGCATTGCGAGTCTATTAGCTCGTTCCGTTCCTTAGATACGTTAACGATGGATTAATTACTTCATTTCACAAACCAAACAGACCGTAAGTACACACATCTATGCCATTACTATGTACAAAAGCCAGATATATTATGTCACAAACAGCTAAGAACCAGTTTGTCAGGTGTCTCCATTTCTACAAGGGCTCTTCTCTGGAAGTTTTACAAATATTTGTACAAAGTTTGTGATGAGAAGCCCGGAAAAGGCCCTGTTCCTAGCCCCAGCTCCTTATTAGTTAAAAGAAAAACAAATTTCAGACAACAATCTTAGCACAATACTATTAAATGCACGAATCCTTTTTTTTCTATTTCCTCCGTTTTAAATTGTAGTTCACTTTGACTTTTTCGGTGCATGCTTTTTGTCATGTATCTAAACATATTATTTATCTAGGTACATAGCAAAATGCATGCACTAAAAAAGTCAAAACGAACTACAATTTAGAACGGAGAGAGTATAGTCAAACTCACGCAAAATTAAAGGTTACTTTAACAGAAATAAACCGACACCTGAAATGAAATATATAGCATAAGTGGAGAAAATAGTTGCTTCAGTAGCAGCCGGGACCTTAAAAAATTACAACGCTACAATAGTACCTTTGTCACAAAAAAAAACTTACCATAGTACCCGGCGAACCTTTGCCTTGAGTGAATAGTGCTTTTTAGAAAACAGAATATATATTAATATCCCAGCTTCTGCATCGTAAGTGAATAGTGCTATCGTAAGGTCTATTCTTGGCGGTGCCCAACTAAAGCGAGCAATCAACTTGTGCATGTACCTGTTGTCAAAAAAAAAAAAAAACTTGTGCAGGTACCGTGTTGAATTTGGCATATCAGCGGCTAGCTGCCAACTAAAAGGAGGATTATGATGGTCATTACTGTTCCTGAATTGTGATCTAGCCCTCCTTTTTTGTACAAAGAAAACGTACTACTGTGAAATGTTTGGCTGTGGACCTAATTAAATTTGCTGGGGAGATCGCTGGATGGACTACAAATTGCCATGGTACTAGTAAGTACAAAAGCCGGAGTCAGGCCATAAATGATCCTTGTGTACATGTCTAAAATGTGCACTAGGACGACCAAATTAAATTCAGATTAGTAGATAAAGCTCTGTATACAGTTCGTAGAGTCACAGACGACATAATTGGTCGGTATATATTCATGGTTCCTCGTTAACCTAATACATACTCTTCTCTTCTAGTAAATTGTAAATAATTTTCTTTTTAAAAAACAAAGATCATGTAAATGCGCTTAAATAGTACGTATGCAGTAAAAGACACATATAAAAGTCAAAACGGCATATGAGCATAGTATTTTTTTTTCTTCAGTACACAAAATATTTATGTATCGTTATATTAAATAGAAGAATTTTTACACACAAGCAACACATCTATATTGAGCGTCAAAGAAGGTCGAACTAAAATAGCCGTAACTGGATCATCCTAGCAAAAGACTTCTTATTTTGTTATTACATAAATTTAGAAAACAATCATAACTGACGCAGCGGTGCAACCTGGGAGAGAGGTAGCCTTGCGTCTTCACGGCTGCCTAGATGAGCACAGTTTACAATCAAATGAAATACGGTATAGGTGATGCTGTTGCAACGTAACAGCAGCTGGTAGGCCTGTGGTTGCTTGGTCTCTCTACCCTCTCGAGGAGAAGGACGCAATGGCAACAAATGCCTGGGCAGGGATAAGCTTGTACAGTAACGTCAACGAGTACACATGCAGCAAGGCATTAAAACAAAAGAGAGACCTCGTTTAGTTTCCTCCTAATTTTAGTATTTGACACTACGTAAAAAAAAATTCTCCGTCATATCAAAATACCGGTACATAGGTGGAGTATTAAATGTAGATAAAATTAAAATTTAAATACACAGTTTTGTTGTACTTTATCAGATGAATATTTTAAACCTAATTAGTCAAAATTTAGATATTTTTTATCAAATAGAAATAAAATGATATAGAAATTTTATTATAGGAATTCTGATCCAATTCAGAGAACCAGATAAGGCGAGAGAGAAAAAAAGAGAGATGAGGCGCCACAACGAAGCACATGCAGAAAGCGGAGGGCGCTTTTGAATTTTCCATCCACCTGGGTGCTTTGGTCACTGACACTGACACGCGGGCCGGGCGGGGATGGTGACATCGCCTTCTGCTCTAACGGCCTGCAGCGCCCAGTTTTGTCTTGCGTACAGGCCGGACCCGCGTACCGGCGCCCGCACCTACCTCGCTGCTCCGTGGGCCCGGGACGGTGCATGTTCCCAGCTACCAGAGGGCGGGGCGCCGTCCCCGCTGCGGCGCCAGATCAGCGGGGTTAAATGGCGGCACAGGGTGCGCAGGGGAATGAGAGCCTGCGCCGCGCCGACACTGCGGCCTCTGCTGCGCGGCTCTGCACCACTGCCAATGCACGCCGGCAGGCAGCAGGCGAGTGCCTGCGGATGGGACCCACTCAAGGACGCAGCAACTGTCCCCTGGCCACGTAGCAATTTGTTTTTGAACGCAAAGCATCCTCTATTATCTCGTAGAAAGCTAGCTTTGCAAGGACACGGTTGGGATCTTAATAAGCCTAAACCTATCGGCATGGGTGTCACAACCATAAAATCACTACGTAGTCTCTAGTTGTCTTGTAAACAACATACAACTCGCCTAAATCACATGGATCCAATTTGAATTTTTGGCATTAATTTTCTTCGTCCCTACCTTCCTATATCATCTCTCACCTAAATCCATTTCTCTCTCCTTCTGTCTTCTCCCTAGCTAGCAGCGTGGTTGGCCATCGCTACGTGAGCGTGGGCGTCGCACGACCTTGGGAAGCGCAATGAGCTAGCATGGGCAGACGATACACCGAGGCATCCAGATCCGATCGACGTAAGACGGGGGCCCGCAAGGGTCGGCTGGAAATGATGTTGATACCTAACGCAAAGGCTGTGATTTCACACTTAATAAATGGATCCCCCTCTTTTCCCTTCTCTTCTAATTAACTATGGTGCCACATATTAAAATTTATTTATTTATTGCATGTTTGACATGATATTTAATGCTACGATCGAAAACTATCTATGCTTTTAAGATTATACTAGCTTTACAAACTTTATCTTCTCCTTAATAAAAAACATTTTAGACACGGGCGCGAGATTAAAAATATCTTTTCTTACACACAAGCTCCACCAAATTCAAATAGCTTACCAACTTTTAACTGTATCTGGCCTAGATTGTGCCAATCCAACCATAATCCACCCCCTTTAAGTTTCCCTGGCTTTTCACAATCCAAACTTTACGACCTACAGTGTCCAAAACAACCTTTCACATACTTTGTGATCCAAACGAGAGCTTACCTATTACTCCATCTATCCTGCCATGTATCAATTGCTAGAATCGTCATAAATAGAACAATCATATGTTTCACTAATGTTATAGGAAAACATAACAACATCCATGAAACCAAATAAGTACATTATAAAAATATATTTCAGCATTTATCTAATGATACTAATATGGTGTTATAAATATTGGTGTTTTTTATAAATTTGGTTACTCTAAAGATATATTGACTTATGATAACTCTAAAAATTGATTTATTTTGAGACGAATATAGTTAAGATTGAAAATAAAATGAACTAGAAAAAGAAGGGAAAAAAGTGAAAGGCGTGAAAAGGACAACAAACTGAGATCTTGCAATGCGCTATATATATTACATCGATTCGGTTACCTTCGAACGTGCGCTATTTATTTATTTAAAATTATATGACATTTTGATTTTTTTAGATATGTTATTTTTACTAATATTATGTATATATTTGTCTTTTTTTTATTCAAAATATAAGTGTGGCAAAAGCTATGTATCTAAAAACCTAAAAATCTTATAATTTTTTAATTTGAAACAGGCGGAGAGATAATAATTATTCAGGCGTGTCGAATCCGAGGGCCTTTTAAAGATCGGCTGCTCTGCCTGCTGGGGTCTACTACTATTACAGTACGAGTACCACAGTGGTACACAGTGTTACTACTGTGCACAGCGAGCTCAGGGCTGTGTACGTGCAGTTACTGTCGTCGACGAAGAGGCACACATCAGGCACCACGCTTTACACGTACTGCACAGTTTGTGTAGCTACCCAGCCGTTTTCAGCTCCTATAGATTAGGTCCCTCCTCCTCAAGCTTATTCGGCCACTTATTTAGGATATAGACTGTCTTCATAGACCAACGCTAGTCTTTTTTATACACTTTGTACTCACTCGTGCACACCCGGGAAGACTTCCCAGTCGATCACTCATTCCTAAATTGCTCCAGTCCAAGCATGCTTAACCTTAGAGTTCATTAGTGATGAGCTTCCAAAAAAAGAGTTGCGACTTATTGATATGAGTATCCTATTAATCCTATTAAGCCCTGGGCCAGGGTGTTACATACTCACCTCCTTAGGAGACCGACGTCCTTATCGGTCAACCCCAGTCCAGAAACGTTCCCTCTTGGCCATGTCCGTGTGTCCAGTGCCAGCGCATGTGTCATGCTGTGCGACCACTTCGGATCCACACCAGTCATGCGCACCATGCCTGCGTAACTGACACACGCGCCCATAAAGCCGCAAGGTCGGCTCCGATACCATTTGTAACGTCCCGCCTCCTCGAGGCCGGGCCCGCTTACATCTGGCCGCTTATCTAGGCATAGACTGCCCTCACAGACCAACACTAGTCTTTTCTGTGCACTTTGTACTCACTCGTGCGCACCCAGAAAGATTTTCCGGTTGGTCACCCATCCTTAAATTGCTCCAAGCCAACCACACTTAACCTTGGAGTTCTTTAGTGATGAGCTTTCGGAAAAGAAGTTGCAACTTGTTGGTACGATATCATATTAATCCTATTAAGCCCTGGGCCGGGGTGTTACATCACGCGCTACTCGTCCTAGGTGCGTGGCAAGGCAGCAGAAATCACTCGTGCGTGCGGCAGCCGATGTCGTCTTCTCCTGTGTACCGATGAGGCGGAAACTCTGTTCGTGGGGGCGTTCTTAGAACGGAGGCCAGGTCGGTGCGCCTGCTTATGGGCGTTCGACGACCTATTGATGTGTTGCACGGGGGCGGAACGATTGCAGTCGTCGCCACCTTCGCTAGTTCGCCTCCTCCAGCGACGAGATTCTTGCAGTCTCCACGGCGGCAGGCTAGCTCGGTGCTGTACGGCGGAGGATAATTTGCTGCTTGGCGCGACCGCAAGTCCGTGGTCGCCTCTCATCGTGGGCTGCCGCCTCCGTCTCTGAGCGTCCGGTAGCCTCTACTCGAGGAGAAGTCGTGCTCACACCTGAGCCAAGGAGCCGTGGTCGAGCCTTGTGTGTGTATGCGAGGAGCCAAGGGACCCGAGGAGAGCCGGCGACCCGCTTTCTGTGATGGCCCTTCGATTACGACAGCTGACACAGGGCATGCATCAGCCGAGGGGGCGTACCAGAGATGAAATACCCCTGGGCTCACCCAATTCTTGTCCCTAAATTAGGCCCCTACATCTCCATTTGGGAGGTGACATGCAAAATTTAAGTACCAAAATCAAAGCCCAACTCTAGCCACAGACCCCAAATACATTTCAGCACACAATGACAAAGGGGGCCCACTCGTCATGCTCTCCTTCTTCCTCCTCCTACCTAGCAGATCCGCAACAGGGGCAATGGAGCGCTGGTGCGGTGATGCAGGGGCCACATGGTGGAGCGGCTCGCCCGACGGCCTGCATGCCCGCTTGGCGGAGCGGCTCCCGCGGCGGAGCAACGGCCTGCGTGCCCGCCGCCACCACCATCGCCGCCCGCCGCCGCACGACCCACCACTGCCCGCCGCCGAGGGCCAGGCGTGGCTAGGCATCGCCAGGAGCCACGAGGCCGTCGCGGCGGGCCTCCGCGCCACGCTCGACCGGCTGCTACAGCAGCAGCCCGCTGGTGACTGCGGCGGCGGCGGTGAGACGGACGACCGCGCTCGTCGACGGCATGAAGTGACTGGAGCTACGAATCGGTGCGTGCTCGTCGCCGCGCTCATGCGTGCTGCTCATCGGTGCACGCACATCACTGCCAGGGGGAGCACGTGCCGCCGGCCACCGTGAATCGGGAAGAGGGAGTGCTAGCAGAGGACCTCGCCTCGCGACGGGCAGAGCGAAGTGGGGAGGAAGAGGAAATGCGGTGGGACCCACGGATGAGAGGAGGATAGGGGGTTGCTGGATGTGGGGGCTGAAACTATAATTTAAGAGGGCATAAAAAATGGGAGCCCAAGTAGAGGCTCCACTGAAATTTATTTTTTACCCAAACTCTTAAATTTTAGAGTCGGGGTTCAAGTAGGGGCTGAGTTGAACTTGCTCTAATAATTGTACGAAATATATGTTGCTCTCAACCGGTGTTGTGTGCTAGCATAGCTTGACAGTGCTAATAAGGCTAGCTTTGATTGATGTTTTTGGTCAGGAAGGCAGGCAGCTTTGTTTGACTAGTCTATAGTTTGTTGATCTTGATGTTGTGTGTGCATAAATAAACTGGACCATGAGTGGCGCTCCAGATAAAAATATGGCGCCAACAATAATGGAGCACGTGTTTGGATTCTCAGAGGGGCGGGGTTCAGGTTACACGGGCGGCAAATGACCTCATCATCGAGCAGGGTGCGATGGAGACCGGTCATACCGAAAGTGACGAGACACTGCACAAGCAATGGACATTTGAAATATATATACCGTATTAGCAAATGTATAGAGAAATAATATGAGTGTAATAAACATATAACTCATCTGTCATGTACGGTTTTACACGATGGACAAGTACTAAAAGGGATTAGCTAGCTCCCAATCTACCCCTAGTACTTAATTGCCAAAATTTCTCCATCCTTCTTTTCTGTCCGCTTGTCGTCCTGTTAGCGCTTAATTCTTCTGCCGCTCCTACCTCTCCTCCAAGTATGTATTAAATTATTATATATTTTAATTATTTATATAGAGTCCATAGAGAATTGTGATACATAAATATAAAACTAATATATGCTTGCCTAACAATTCCATATAGTCTATATAAGACCGAATCAAATTTCACAAAAAAATTCCTCCGCACAAAATTTACAATCCACATGCAATATTTTTGTCCGGCCTCTTCCTCCTGTCTCCCCGAATCTATAATGAAGCTTTTCCAAATCAGGCAAGGGATCAAAACGAGACCGATACTGAATCAAAATCAGCACGTCCATCCAAATCTAAATCCAACAACTTATAAATAAATCAAAATAATAAATTTGCTATTTATTCTACGAGACATCCACAACAATTGCAATATAAATAAATCAAGAAAAATTAATTTTTTCACCATCAATCCTATACGAAATTATTAGAGAAAGAATCAAAGAAATAAGAGCGAATCAAAGAGGACATCATACGGGGTCCTGCCTCTAGACCTCCCGGGGCGCCGGCATCCCCGCCCCTGTGATTGCCGGGCAGGGTGCCAACGCCGTTGGCGGGATATCCTCCAGGATATCCTCCAGATCGCACGCCGCCGTGGTGGAGGTCGCGGATGATGTACACCATCGCTGTGTATTACATATTTTTATTTATGATCATCCAAGAAATCCACTTACCTTGATATTTGACTAGAAACACACGAATGATATAAAATTCGAAACGAAAATTGTGATAAGTTTTATGCTTTGCAATATAAAATTTAAAATTAAAATTGTCATAAGTTTTTTTTGTCAAACTACTTTTATGCTTTGCAACATTAAAATCATTGACAATTTTAAGTTTTCTTAAAAATCTTATGGTCTTCATAAAATAAATTCTAGATTTTCAAATAATATCAAATATATTAAATATAAAAAAATATGTATCAGTTTTGTCATTGTTTTATATAAATATTTATTTTTTTCCCTTGTAACGCACGAGTATATTTGCTAGTAATGCAATAACATGGTGTGTGGTGTGGATGGATAAAGATAGAAGACAATGCTCCGAGCTCTTTCTTTCACTGAGCTCTTTCTTTCACCCCGCGCTCCGCCTTTGCTTTATTCTCCATTTGACCTTTCTATCTGCTATATTACCTCGGATCCATGCTCAGTTTTCTTGAGAAGCTCTAAATCCTTCTTTTGACGGTTTGTATCGTACCAAGACTAAAGCACTTTTGAGCTGAGATCGTACCAACTACAATAGCGCCTATGGCCCACCTTTATTTCTTAGCATAATTGGAAGATAAGGCTGTCTCCAACGTATGACCTATACCTCAAAATAAGTGCTGCACAGTGCTTTGCCTCTCCCAAAATCACCTCCAGCAGTTAGACTCAAACGGGGATCTATT
>CM041628.1:93563896-93614457 GCA_023333625.1 Bothriochloa decipiens
GACTCGGGCTTGGCGCAGCATGGCTTGACGAGGTTGGAGGCGGGCGGCGCATGCGTGGCTCAGCGAGGTGGGACAGCGGGATCTGTTGGCCGCATATAGCTGTCCATTCGGTTCGCTGCAAGTTTTGGGTGGGGGGCTTTTTTACTGTGCGCGATCCAAAGTAGGAAATAGGTGTCGTTTTTAGGTTCGTATTGTTGGAGTCAGTCTAAATAAGATGATGATCGGTTTCCCAGAAGAAAGGATATGATTTCTATGTAGTGACACACAAATGATGGGGGAGACGGCGGCCACGGGCCGGAGCCGCCACACAGCATATACAGTATAAGCTGATGATGATTGGCGCGCTCACATTGAGAAGTGTAGCTAGACATAGCCAGCAGAGCCCATGCATCAACCACGCCGGCGGGCGGCGGCCGCCGCCCCGGAGCACTGTGCCGTGGCTGTGGGTAGCCGTCGCAGCGGACGCACGGCACCGCCGCCGCCGGTTGTACGTACGCCGGAAGCAAAGCTAATGTATACTAGCATAGCACGGTGCGTGTGCAAGATGCAAATGAAGAAGGCAACCGGTCGTTCATAGCCGCTTGGACTCTTGCATTGGTCCTCCAGCTAGATATAGATAGAGCGAGCTAGGGTGAACCCCACAGCACGTAGCTAGTGTGTACGTATAGTATAGTACACTCCAGCGTGCTCCCCATACTGTAGCTATAGCTCCTTATCTAGGATGGTCCATATGCAGGCACCGTGTATGGAGATGGAGCCAAGAAAAAGACGCCGGCAACAAGCACGGCACTACGTAATTTTTCCCCTTGTTCTGACTGCATTGGTGGTGTTCATCATCAACCAACAACTGGTACTTTGCGACTAGCTGCTTCATCTTTATTTGGATGCCATTCAATTCTCGCGTTTCAAGTGAAACTCGAGCATCAACACACACCCAAGTTCAATTCTCGCTTCATGGAGTAGCAGCCATGCCTCCAAGTTCATTTTGGTGGCACACCCAAAGAGATGCTCCACATATATATTTCTTTGTGTGTGTGAGCTGTTCCACCGTGGAACTTTTAGAGTAGATTACATAATCTGGGGCGAAGCAATCCAAGAGGTTGTTAATTTGTTAATCGTCATAGTAGGTCATATTAATAATTCCAAAATGAGGGTTTCCATTGCACTCGTAACCTATGTGGTAGTTTTTTTTCTTTCAACAACATGCTTATAATGGTCCATAAATACATGGCCAAATATATTGAAATAAAATTCAGAGGACTAAAATGGACATGTTAAAAAAGAGAAGCCCATTCACATTCAAATGTTCATTCAGTCCAAAGCAATTCCCATTAGACTATGGCATCCTTTTGTACTGGAGTCGGTGAAGTAAATTGTAGTGGCTTCACTAGCTTATAGTTGTGGGGAGGAGATTAAACAGCTTCCTGACTACTACAACAGTGCAGTTCTAGGTGAAGCTGAAGTCTCTAAGAGCTGTACCAAATAAGTCTTATATATGTCCCAACCTCTCCTACAGTTCAAAGTTGGAGATGCTACACTTTCACTAGATTATAGCCAGTTTGGTAGGGCTTCGATGTTTTTTATCTAGCCGCAAGCTGTAAATGTCACATTGGATGTTTCGTGCGATGTCGGAAGGGGTTTGTTGGAACACGGTTCTAGTAGGTTCGGGATACGATAAATAGGTGTGACCAAGATAACTCTCTGTCAATAAATTAATGAGGAAGTATAAAGTGGGCCCTAGGGCAAGTTACGTACTGTAACTACTACAGGACAACTGCCCTAATTACATAAGGGGTATCGTCTTTTATAGTGACTGCCTAACCTAAGATTAAAAGTACAAGCGTGCTCCCAAGGGGAGTCTCAAAACCCTAAACGCTGATTCTATTACATGTGGACCTTCCAAGAGCATATTTTTCCACCACTTCACCAACACGACACATAGGCCGCGGCCCATGGTTGCCCGTAAGAAAGGCCCATCACGTCCGCTTCTTGATGATAAGCCTCAGCCCGGCCCATCACGCCACCTCGATAGCCATTGTCTTTATTCATCGCCATCTCCGCGGAGGACCTCCGCGGGAGTCGGAGGCATGACCGAAGGACCTCCGTGATTAGGGAAGATGACGCCACCAGACCTCCATCGCCGACCAGTTCCCTAGCCTCAGAAGGAGTCTTCCCGGTGGAGGTCCTACCTCCGGAGGCTTCTCTTTGGTGCCTATAAATATGAACAAGATGGATATACTGGATTCTATTGGTTAGACTCCAATCGGAGGTAATAAGCCTCTCCGGCCCCGGGGCGCATCCCCAACATTCCCCCTTGAGGGTTAGGCCCAGCGGAGGCGGGTCTAGCCATCAATACGCTCCTGGCCGTGGAGGCTGTGCTTACCTCCGACCCCCTGGCCCATTGAACGTTGGACCGGAGGCTTTGCGTTTTTACCGTTGCCCGGTTTCTAATCTTAGGCATTGATTTTGAATCGGTTTGTCTGCTGCCATTCAATTCGTGGATCATCATGGCCGTTAGGCTGAGAAGTCGAGGTGCCACTTCGCTGCCTATATAAGGGTGTGGGCGGTGAAAACGACCCGTACTCCCCTTCGCTCGCCACTGCGTAGTTTGTTCTGCTACTTGCTGCCTCCGCTCTAGTTTTGCCTTGGCATCCTACCACCGTGGCACCTAAACGCCCCAACTGCGTGTGTCGTTGTTCATTCTCTGGCCCTTATTCTCATTTCCAGGGTGTCAGAGTCAGAGGCTTCCTAGATCTTTTGGAGCAGTGCATGCTGGCTGCTGCGGTGGCTAAGGATCTTGAAGAATCCCTGTCGGACGTCGAAGCTTCCCCGGGTGACTTGATGGCTCCAAAGGTTGCTACGGCTACTGCAGAGGCCTCCTACGACTTTGTTCGTAGTCAAATGACGCAGAGCATGATTGCAGAGCTTGAGGGAATAAGCTTTTTCCTTGCTGGTTCTGGGCGACCTCCGCATGGGGAGACCGTGGCAAAGCCTGAGAAGAATGAGGCTGCCGTCTTTCAAGATTTCTTTACCTGCGGCCTGCGCTTCCCTTCGACCAACTTCCTTTGGTATGTTCTTGAATGGTTCGAGGTTCAACTCTATCACATGACTCCCCATGCTTTCTTGAACATGAGCAAGTTTCTCTGGGCCATTGAGTCTTACGGAGGTGGGCTTATTATGAATACCTTCATGGAGTATTATGAGCTGCAGAAGCAACCACGCTATGTTGGCACTAAGATAGCTCAGTTTGCATCATGTAGTTTTATGGCTAAGAGGAAGCCGAGCAAGGGTAAGGAAAAAATTGCAATCTCTTGGTGTCAGAGGGAAAAGTATGAGCCTGCTGATTGGTTGGATTTCTAGTTTTATGTTCGGACCCCTAGTGTTACTAGCCCTGACGAAGATGGTAGGAGCGTTACTCGGTTTCCTTTTGCCTCTGTGATGACTCCAATGAATCCTCTGACAAGTGTAAAGCCTGGTTCCATTGACTCTGATAAGCAGAGGTCTTGCACGTAGGCTTTCAGCTCGACCTGTCATTATTTTGGTGGGAGGGATCTTGTTGAGGAGATGATAGCCTCCGATTACTGACCCCTGCTTGGTGGTTCGGGGCAGAAAAAATTTACCATAGAGAAGCTGGATCTGCCCTATTTGGAGTTGCTAGTGGTATCCCTTGCCCACATTTTGGGCTTCATCTTCCGGAGGGTCAGAGCAAGGAGGAGTTTGTCCTCCTGACCGAGGAAAAGGCTGTTGAGATTCTCGGAGAGGTTTCTGAGAGGGAGTATCTTGCCCGGAGGTCCGAGGCTGGCACCATGCCTCGCCTCAATAGGGTCTTTGAGGAGCTCGGCATTCACTACACTGAGCGTGAGCTCCCTGAAAAGTTGAAGAAGAAGAACGAGAAGAAAGAATTGACTGCTGCCAGCGCTGCTATGAAGGCCGCCGAGGGGAAAAAAGAAAAGCTGGCGCTTTGACACGCGGAGGCTCGAAGAAACAGAAAGAGGCCTCCACTGAATCTGCGGAGATGGAGGACGCTTTTGAAGATCTTTATGATGAAGGGAACATCATTGCTAATCCAAAGGTGGAGATTGAGACTCGGACGGAAGCTAACGCTTTGGCGTTGCCTGGTTCCAAGGGCCCGTCTCGGTGGTTTCCGTTGCCTGCTGCTTCTCCGGAGGTGTCCCATGGTTTAATAATTGACACCTCCGGTTCGCCTTCGGTTCGGCCTATCTTGCCGTCTGCTGATCCCCTACCTCAGCATGTTGAAACGGCGCCCCCTGAGATTTCTGTGAAGCCATTTGCTAGTGCATATCTCGACGCCAGTTCTGATGAGGATGAATTAGAGGAGGATGGTGTTACGGCTCATCGTGCTGAGAAGCCAGCGAAGACTGCCCAACTTGGGGCGGAGGATACTGAGATCCATGAGGATGCCTACACCTTGAGTCAAGATAACGTTCTTACTCAGAGTATGACCTATGTGGATTTTCTGACTTTAAAGGTTTCTTGTGGTTATGCCTCTGATGGGGAAGTTTCCTTGCTCGGTGAGCATGTATATGATGTTTTTTGAGATTTTATATTTTCTTGTTCCCTTGTGTGACTTATGTTTTTTTTGTATCTGCTTTCAGATAGCCTCACTGGTGAGGCCGCTCAGACTGCCCCTTCGCTGCCTCCGGCACCTGGTGCACCATTTTCTGGAGGGGCTGTTACTGAGACGGTGCCTAAGGCTCCACGACCTCCGATGGATGTCGTTGGCTCTAGGTCTTTCCCGTCCAGCAGCTGTCCTGATGAGGGCATAAGTGGCCTCCTTGGTTGGGCTCAAGGTTTTGGCCAGCTGACTGATGCTATGGGTGGAGACCTGTACCAGCGTCTGGCTAGGCTACCGCTTCAAACCTTGATGAATGCCAACATTAATCATCATGTTATTGTGAGTTTAGTTTCATTATCTTCGTTCTTGACTATATATATGATGTTTTTTGAGATTTTATATTTTCTTGTTCCCTTGTGTGACTTATATTTTCCATACGTTGGGTTTTCTTTGTTGCTTTTGTGCTTGTTGCCTCCGGAGTTGTCCCTGCGTGTCCTGATGCTTGATCAGTGATGACAGTCTTTGGTTGATTTCTATGGAGACGGGGGGACGTTATGAGTTCTTACACGGTATCCCCCCTTGCCTCCTCGTTGTTGATGATCCGGATTGGCTTGCTCTGTTAGCTAGCTTCTTTTACACTTCTCTGGAGGTTCTTGTGGCCTCCGGGCTGGCTACTTTGCTAAACCCTTTACGAATTCTTTCACGATATCTTGTGTTTTTTATTTGGCCGTATGCGTACATCAGCTTCCATCTCTGTTGTTTTTGATTTTTGCTGTGCTGGGCTACGTGTGGTTACTTGCTTCCTGTCTGTTGAGGTGTGTGCCATTTAAGCTTCACTTCTTTTATAGTGCCTCTATGTACTTTGAGCATCTTTGTTATTTACTGCCTTTGATTTTGTGCTTTTGCCTCTTGAGGCGTGATGGCACAGGTACTAATTTCGTACTTGTTTCCTTTAATGATAGGTAGCTGCAGCTAGTTTAATGATGCTTGGGAGATCCTTATAAAAAGATTTGTCCCCCCTTTGTCATTTAGGCTGCTTTGTTATGTACATTATACTGATGGTGCTCCCTAGGAGCTGTCTTTACATTGGTACTGTATGAGGACTCCTAATGGGATAGCCACATCAGTGAACCTGTTGCCAACGGCTAAAGATGGTGATGCTTCTGTTTGTCAATGATACTCTACCTGTATTACCTTTGTATCCTCTAAGATGGCGGCCGGCTGTGGTCCTATTTAGTGTGGTTGATGTAAGGATTTTGGATGCGGTGGTTGCTTGTCGATGGAAGGTGCAAAGTGGTGTGCTGACAGATGATTGTGGAGTTTGTCATGTACAAGCTGGCGTTGGAGGTTCATCTCCTTCTCTTCGTATTGAGTGTCTGGTGGACTTGATTCAACTGGCTGGGTTTTTAGAGGCATAGGGTGGTATGCAGCCGGGAGGCGATAGGGGGTATTCTGTGACTGATTAGGGCTTGCCTCTGCCAACGCCTGCTTTTTAGGGAGCCTTAGTTTGCTTACCTTTAGATATACTTTCGGAGGCTGCACTCTTTGCTCTTTTGTAGGCTGAAGTGTTGGCAACCACCAGGCCACTTCCATATCTTGTGATAGTAGGTTAACTGGGTGGAGTGGCTAGATATCTTGACCCGGAGGTTGTGCATTCTGGTCTAGCAGTTAAATACGTGCACTTTGCACATTGTTCCTATTATGAGCAAGGCGCAATGTGCCTTATCGGTTGTAAACATGAAGTTGAATAATAAATGATCTTGCTTTACGTATTGCCTCAGCTTTGGAATAATAAATGATCTTATCAGTTCCTGAACTTAATTTTTTGTGATTATATTGCCTTCGCTTTGGAAGGTGTATGATGCGGAGGTTGCTTGACTTCGTGAACTCATACCTATGTGTATGTTACCTCCGCTTGTTTTAATATTGTATTTTGGAGGTCACTGCTGGTGAGTGTAATGTTGCTCGCTTTTTGAGCTGCCTGAGTTGGTTCAAGGTCTTTTCCCGGTTCGCTTTGCAACTTGTGGTTGCGATTGGCTGCCTCGATGCCTGATATGCCAGGGCTTTTTTGAGGGCTTTTGGCGTTTCACGGAGATTGCTTCATGCCTTCTCATTTTTCTTAATGTTGGCATGAAGTGACCTTGTAAATCATGAATAGTTGTCGAATATTGCAGCCGTGGTGTTGGCTGCTTTCGACTGCTTCGGGTATTGTTTTTCGGGGTCCTCTTTATACATTCAGAGTTTAATTACATGCGGTCTTGCCTCATTAAAAACCTCACCTCCGATTTTGAGCCCCTTTTGTGAGGAAAAGAGTGCAAGCCATTTTTACAGAAAAAGTAAATTACAGGAATTTAAATCTATGGACCTCCGCTTATAATACTACGGAGTCCTTACATTCTATGTGTAGTATTTCTAAGGCTATCAATGTTCCAGGGTTGAGTTGACATTCTTCCTTCTGCATCTTGTAGATAGAATGACCCTTTCCTTCCGCCTTGCTTGGCTATGAACGGTCCTTCCCATTTTGGTTGTAGTTTCCCTATGTTTTGAGTGTTTGGCCTCCACCTCATTACCCAATCGCCATCTTTGATGTCTTTAGTGACCACTTTTCCATCCCTCTATTTTCTGGTTTGGTCTTGGTATTTCTCGATGTTGTCGATTACTTCTAGCCTGTACGGTTCGGTCATCTCTTTAGTGTATTCTTCATATTTTGTGAGGTTCTGTTTTATTATGCGGAGACTCTGGTATTTGATCTCCTCTGGCATCATTGCTTCTTCTCCATACAGTAGCTTGAATGGAGTGAACCCGGTGGTCTTGATACGTTTATGTTGTGAGACCATACCACCTTCGGTAGCTCTTCTACCTATTTGCTCTTTTTGTGATCCAGCAATGTCTTGGAGATTGCTGAGAATATGATTATGTTTGACCTTTCCACTGCTCCGTTACTTTCTGGGTGATAGACTGATGCGAAGGCTATTTGCATGCCGATGCTCTTGCAGAATTCTTTGAACTGGTCTAAATCAAATTGTTTTCTGTTGTCGACTGTGAGTGTTCTTGGAACCCCGAATCTGTAAATTATGTTTTACCAGAAGAATTTTTTGACTGTTTCGGAGGTGATTGTTGCAAGTGGTTTGGCTTCTATCCATCTTGTGAAGTATTCTACTGCCACTACTGCATATTTGCTTCCGCCCTGAGCTGGGGGTAATGGGCCTACGAGATCCATTCTCCATCGCTGAAGCGGCCAGACCGGAGGTATTAGCTGTGATTGTCCTCCCAGAGACGCTTGGTGCGGTGCAAAACTCTGGCATGCTTTGCAAGTTGTTACTATGTGCAATGCGTCCTTGATATGGGTTGGCCAGTAAAATCCTTGCCTGATTGCCTTTGCTGAGAGTGCCCTGGGGCCACTGTGTGATCCACACATTCCTGAGTGAATATCCTGTAAGAGGTCTTTGCCTTCTGACTCAGCGATGCACTTAAGCAATGGTTGGACTATACCTTTCTTGTATAGAACTCCGTCTATTATTGTGTAATTCCTTGACCGTACGGCCAGTCTTGCTGCACTTATTTCATCTGATGTCACATGGACTCCATTGATATGATCAATTATTGCTTTTCTCCAATCCTCCGTGTTTACTAGGAGTACCTCCGCAAATGCCTTAGATGTTTTTGCATTAGCTGGAGATGTCAATTCTTGGAAGAAGGTTCCTTTGGGTACCTCTGTCTGATTTGCCGCTGCTTTGGCTAACTCATCTGCCTCCGTGTTATCCCCCTTGGGATGTGCTTAGGGTAAAACCCTAGAATCTTTTCTCCAGACTCCTGATTACTTCTAGGTATGCGGCTAACTTTGGGTTTCTGGAAACATAGTCTTTCTCTACTTGTCCTGTTACTATCTGCGAATCAGTTCTGACCATGATATATTTTGCACCAAGTGCCTTGGCCTTACTGAGCCCCAGGATTACTCCTTCGTACTCAGCTACGTTGTTGGTTGCTTTGAAGCATAGTCTTGCTGCGTATTTTGTTTTGATTCCCGATGATGATATTAGCACTACGGAGGCTCCTGCATCTTGGATGCCCCATGCACCTTCTGTGTATAGTATCCATATTGAGGCCTCCGCTTTGTCTTCTGTGTGCTACAGAGATGTCCATTCTACCAGAAAATCTGCAAGTGCCTGTGATTTAACTGCTGTTCTTGCTATGAATTTGATGCCAAATTGGAAAATCTCTGTTGCCTATTTGCCGATTCGTCCTGATGCTTCTTTACTGCCCAAGATGTCTATTAGCAGTTGTGCTGTTGGGACTAGGATCTCGTGCTCTTGAAAATAGTGCTTGAGTTTTCTTGATGCTGTGACTACTGCATATGCTATCTTTTTAACCTCCGAATAGTTCAACTTTGCTCCCTACAGTGCTTCTGATACGTAGTATATCGGCTGCTGGACATTTTTGTTGTTGACTTCTTTTTCTTGTACTAGGACTGCACTGATTGCTCCCATGGAGGCTGCAACATACAGTAACAGAGTTGCCTCTGCATCTGGTGCTATGACCATTGATGTGAACTAGGGTCCCGATCTTCCGTCAGGTTCAAGATAAACAACAATTTGGGCGGAAGCGACACACCGATCCGGCTTCAGATCACAAAGACCCGAACCCTGCAATCTTAGCACCACAAATCCTCTGGTTATGAACCGTGTCACCAACCGGCTGACCTCGCCAAGAAGGCTAATCCCTGCTGTGAATCGAAGAACACAAGCAAGAACAAGATAAAGCGCAACTCAATTGAAGTGACAATTGCAGATAAATGATTAAGCACTCGAAGTTGGGGTCTCGCAAACCGATAACGGCGACTGTTCAAAGACAGATTGATCTAAAGCAAAACTCAAACCCTAACGTAGGTGGCGGATGTTCATAATATAGCCTAAGGGGCGTCCAAGGACCCCTACTCACGTCCATACGCAGCCCTGACACAATACAAGGCCCAAACGGCCCAAAA
Source organism: Bothriochloa decipiens (assembly GCA_023333625.1). NCBI lineage: Eukaryota > Viridiplantae > Streptophyta > Magnoliopsida > Poales > Poaceae > Bothriochloa > Bothriochloa decipiens. The sequence goes on from CM041628.1 coordinate 93,573,457, forward strand.
GACGGCGACACAGCGCCCTGACAGATTCCGGATGTCAAACTGTTTTGATGATTCCCGATGACTCTGGATGAATTTGGGCCTCCAACAAGATTCATTGGAAATGTCTTCTCGTTATCTTTCTTTAGAGTACAAGAACGTCTAATTCCGAGTCCGTATGTGGCCTGGACGACTGTTTTAGTGCTGACTGGTCCTGGAGCCCGAGATGGACTCGAACTTGACATGTATTGGGCCTCCAACTTGGCTTGGACGCCCATGCTGACCTCCAAAGGTGGTGGCCAAGGTGGAGGATGTCTAAGGGCTTCCTTGATGTGTTCTTCAACTCTTTGAGGCATGCTTCCACTTGGGCCAGGGTCCCAATGATGGATAACAAGCCCATCACAACGACGTAGCTCCCTATAGAAACAGCGATGGAGTGTCTTGTTCTTTTGATAGTCTTGCCAACATGATATGGAGATGGGACCAGACCTATTTGAAAGCCTATCAAACAAGCTTTTCATCAAGTGCTCATTGACCTCATTCGCACTCCAGACGGATGAGTTATGGCCTTCCCAATGAAGCACTATCGTGCTGCCGACGAACCGACTGTTGGATTTTGATGAGTTTGCACTTTGAGACACATTTGTACCTACACTCAAATAAAACCATATACATATGGAACCAAATGAGTTGTACCAAAAATCACTATGCACATGTAAGAATGAGCTCACCTTATCTTTAGCCTCCACGGGTATATCCATAGGTGTCATGTCCTCATCATTAGGTGTCATGTCCTCATCAACCATGAGGTCTTTAGTCATGTAATTTTTGAACTTCTGGAATGCCTCTGACTGCTCCTTGCCCCATTCAAATTTGTCTGCGGCTTTGAGTATTTTGAAAAATGGCAGACTTCGTTCTGCTGATTTTAAGATGAGTCTGTTGAGTGCTGCTATTCTGCCTGTTAGCCCCTGGACATCTTTCTTGGTGCTTGGTTCTCTCATAGTCAACACCGCTTTTGTTTTATCTAGGTTTGCTCTTAGCCCTTCTGAGCCAATGATGTACTCGAGCATTTTCCCTTTGCTTACTCTGAAGATACACTTTTCTAGGTTCAGCTTTAATCCTGCTTCTCTGAGATTGGCGATTGTTTCTCTGAGGTCGTCCAAGTGATCTCTGGTTTGTTTACTGACCACTGCTAAGTCATCGACATAGGCTATAATGTTCCTTCGAAGTTGAGCTCGCAATACAATCTGAATCATTCTTGAGAATGTTGATCCTGTGTTTTTGAGACCTTCTGGCATCCTAACAAAACAATAGGTGTCGAAGGGGGTCATGAAGCTTGTTTTCTCTTCATCCTCCTTTCTTAGCCATATCTGGTGGTATCCTGAGAAATAATCTAACAGAGAGAAGCGCTTGCATCCTGCTGCCTTGTCGACTGATGCATCTATCCTGGGTAATGGGAAAGGATCTTTCTTGCATGCTTTGTTGAGGTATGTGAAATCTATACACATTCTTATCTTGCCATTTTTCTTTAGGACTAGGACCATGTTTCTAGCCATTCCGAGTACTTTACTTCTCTGATGACCTTGGCATCGAGCAGTCTTTGCACCTCCGCTTTTGCTGCGATTATGCGCTCTTTAGACATCTTCCTCTGTTTTTGTTTTTTGGGTTTGACGTTTGGGTTTAGGTTGAGAATATGCTCGATCACGCCTCGACTGATCCCTTGTAGTTCTGATGCTGACCATGCAAACACGTCCTTATTTTTTACCAATAATTCTAACAGGTCTTTCCTCTCTTCTTGTGATAGGTTTGCTCCTACTATTATTTTCCTGTTTGGGACTACTTCTTCTAATGGTAACGTTATTATGTCCTCTTGGTCTGCCATGTTGGTCTCTCCCCCGGGCATATCCGGAGGCTCATCTGCTGCTACGATATTGATGTTCTTGTGTGCTTTGTAGATTGCTCTCTCTATGTTCCTTGCTTCCTTTTGACTGCCCGGCACTATGATGATTCCATGTAATGCTAGCATCTTCATGCAGAGGTACCCCGTGTGTATTGCTACATTGAAATTGTTTGCGAATCCTCTTCCCAGTATCGCATTGTACTGGTAGTAGATATCTACCACATCAAAAGTGATGTACTCTGTCCTCGCACAGTCCCCATCTTTGAATGATACTGGCAGTGATATCTTGCCTAGGGCGTTGATCTTCTTTCCACCGAATCCAATCAGTGGAGTGTCCGGTGGCTGCAGCTGGCTCCTGCTGAGTTTCATTTGGTCGAATACGTTGGCGAAGATGATGTCTGCTGAACTCCCAGAATCCACAAGTATCCTACTTACTTCCCAGGCTGCTATGTTTGCCTTATGACCATGGCATCTGCATGTGGATAGATTTTGACTTGAAGGTCTTGCTCTGTAAATTCTATTGGCATCTTGGACCATTCTGTTGATCTGTAAGCACCTTGGACTGCCACATTGTTTACCAGCCGAAGGTGGTCCTTCTTTTGCTTTTTGGTTTCGAACTCTAATGCTGAGCCTCCGGCTATAGGTAGTATCATCCCAACGGTTGGCAAGGCGGAGTGTGGATTTATTTGGTTCTCCGTCGGAGGCTCTGCCTTCGGTGCCACTAATGGTAATGGGGCATACTACGGAGACTGTCTTTGCTGGTCTATCGGAGGTGTCAGCACCTGTGTTGATTCGATGAGTTTTATATGCGGAGGTCTTGGGTTGATGTAAGTTAGGCCGCTTTCTGCCCTGTGCGGAGTGTAACAGTGGTGTTGCCCTGTTTGTTGATACGCTGGTCTCCAGGCTGATAGTGATGCTGGGTAGTACTGGTGGGCCAGGTTTTGCTGCAGTAGTGGTCCTGGACCGTATCCTAGGAAACTTGGGTTGTATTGCTGATGGAGTTACAAACCGTGAGTGTGATTTATGTCTCTGCTACCTTGCTACTAGGGCTGCAGTTGTGACTATTTGCTTTTCATCCTATCAAATGTCTCTTGGGCCTCTGGCCAATCTCGTGTGACGTGCCCTTTGTCCTCTCCATGGAAGAGGCAGTATGGCTTCTTTGGTTTCTGGTTCTTGCTCTATTTCTTGGACTTGTTGGTTTTGCTGTAGCCCTGTCCTCCTTGATTTCTCTATTCTTTTTTGTCCTAAGCATTTGGAGGCTGGCTACTCTGCAAATTGAAGACTTGTTCTGCTGGTTCTGGTATTGTTGTCTTTGCTGGTTCCTGCTATCTCTTCTGTTGCCATTATTTGAGAACTGTTTACTTTGACTGTATGCTCCTTCTAATCTTTTACAGAGGTCATTGTCGAACCTGTAGTATTTTTGAACTCCTCGTGTAACTGAGCCATTGTGGCTGGCTTCTTTCTTGCCAAGTGACTAGCGAATAGGCCGATCCTGAGTCCTTTGATTGCTGCTTCTATGGCTACCCTGTCAGGGACGTCTGGTGCTTTACCCCGGAGGTGTAGGAATCTCTGATAATAGTCTCTAAGGGGTTCGCCCTTGAGGTGCTTGTTGCTGAACAAGTCTGATGATGTTAGTGACTCGCTTGTGTAAGCTTTAAAGTTTGCCAGTATCTGGTCCTGTAGGTTTTCCCATGAGTATAGAGTGCTTGGCTTCAACATTGAGTACCATGCCAGTGCATCTCCTTTTGCTGCAATCACAAATGATTTTGTCATTACATGATCGTTGCCTCCTGCGGAGGCTACTGCCGCTTCAAAACTCATTATAAACTGTCTCGGATCTGAATTGCCATTGAATCTTGGTAGAGACACAGGTTTGTAACTTGGAGGCCATGGTGAGCTTTGTAGACCTTCGAACAGTGGTGACTTTGGGTCAAAGACTCTTGATGGTGTGGGTAGGCTTGGAATTATGGTGTGCGTAGCTTGCGCGTTTATAGCTGGGGGACGACTTGCTGTGATTGGTTGAGCAGTCTCCGATGGACTTGCTGCCGGAGGTTGCATGCTCTGTATTTCTTCTTACAGAATGGCCATTTTCTGCCTTATCTCATTCGCTTGACACGATAATTGTATTGTTCTTTGGGTGGCAGCTTGTTGTGCCCTTAACCTGTCTCTTTCGGCTTCCATGCGGCGCATCTCATCTCTTAGCCTGGCCAATTTATCTTCTTGGTTCTGGACGAGCGAATGCTGCTCAGTCGGGTCCCCCCTTTGCGTGGTATTGTTGTTCTCGCTCCATCCTCCGGTGCGGAGGCGTAGGTGCTTCGAGTGTTTCTTCTTGGTCTCCCGCGAGCAGAGGGTTGTGGTACCTCCGCCTCGACAGCAGTACGTCTCCTACCGGAGGTCCTGTTCTTTGGTGGCATCTTCGGGCGTTATCTCCGGCCAGACACAAACGGTGGGCGCCAACTGTTGGAACACGGTTCCAGCAGGTTCGAGATACGATGAACAGGTGTGACCAAGATAACTCTGTCAATAAATTAATTAGGAAGTACAAAGTGGGCCCTAGGGCAAGTTACACACTGTAACTACTACAGGACAACTGCCCTAATTACACAAGGGGCATCGCCTTTTATAGTGACTGCCTAACCTAAGATTAAAAGTACAAGCGTGCTCCCAAGGGGAGTCTCGAAACCCTAAATACTGACTCTATTACATGTGGACCTTCCAAGGGCACGTTTGTCCACCACTTCACCAACACAACACGTAGGCCGCGGCCCATCGTTGCCCATAAGAAAGGCCCATCACTTCCGCTTCTTGATGATAAGCCTCAGCCCGACCCATCACGCCACCTCGACAGCCATTGTCTTCATTCATCGCCACCTCCGCGGAGGACCTCCACGGGAGTCGGAGGCATGACCGAAGGACCTCCGCGATCAGGGAAGATGACGCCACCGGACCTCCGTCGCCGACCAGTTCCCTAGCCTCAGAAGGAGTCTTCCCGGCGGAGGTCCTACCTCCGGAGGCTTCTCTTTGGTGCCTGCAAACATGAACAAGATGGATACACTAGATTCTGTTGGCTAGACTCCAATCGGAGGTAATAAGCCTCTCCGGCCCCGGGGCGCATCCCCAACAGGGTTTTCGGATATCAACAAAAAACTAATTGCAGAACTCTTGTAAACTATGAGACAAAATTATTAAGACTAATTAATATGTCATCAGTATATTTATTACTGTAGCACTTTTGTGTCAAATCATGGACTAATTAGGTTTAAAAAAATTTATCTCGCAATTTTTACACAAACTGTATAATTAGTTTTTTTATTTTGCCTACATTTAATACTTATACATGTGCTGGAAGATAAAATTTGGAATTTGAAGAAAAAATGAACTAAACAAGGCCTATTTTGTTATAATAACTTGCGGCTAGTTTGTGAGAATCTAGCTAGAAGACGTGTTTCTGGCTCTAGATCCTCGGGCTTCTAGCAAGGAGTTGTTTTGGCACCCAACATTTAGGAGCCGCTTGGAGCTAGAACCGTCGGCACAGTGTCAAACTATATGAAGAACCGGCCACCTGTGGACAATTGCTCGCCACGATCAAACAAACCTATGGATCGAGGCGGAGGCGTGCCACCTAAATAGTCTAATTTGCGAGTAGTTATTTTAGGAATCTTGTACGGAGGCGGCGTTTCATGTAAAATTCTCTCCTCCAAATTGTGCTGGCTGGCGCGTTTGTAAAAAAAACTCTTTTTAAATATAAAAATACGTAAGTCTTTTGCGTATTCGAGAAAAAAATATATGAAGAACGGCAGAACGCTAATACATATGAATGGTGTGAGTATAGTGCAATAAATTTACACGGGCATTAATGATCATCATATACGGAGTATATGCAGTATGCATCGACTCACAAGAAAAAGGCAAACAAAGAAAGGCAAGGTGATCAACAAGTCGTTGTCTTGCTCGTGGACACTGGCTAGCTAGCTAGGTAGCCTATACTCACCTATGTATTCACACTTCACTTTCATGACACTGATGGAAATTTTGATGGAAGAAGATCCCAACTCATATGAAGAGGACATTTCTGGTTTCCCATTGAACTTCTTCATGTTTTGTTTGAGAAGTAGAGATGCTACATATATACTGGAGATAATGTTATTGCCCTCGATGCTTTATTCCACTAGAGATATCTGTTTTTTTGTGTGAAGAAATAGATTTTTTATACTACTTGAAGGAAAGAAAAAAGAATTTGAGTTTGATATATATAATACCCGAGAGCCGAGCTGAGGGGTACCAAATTCTATAATAAGCTAGCTCTCTTAGGCTATATTAAGCGGCTACTTTTCAAGGTTGATAATCTCATGCATGCTAATAAGCTTGGAATGAGAAACAGCTAATACTATCCGATCGCTAGCTACACATATATACTGTACCAGTACCTGTAAATGGTCCCTCTTAATTCCTTTCTAGTGCAAAACTTTCATATATTTCCCAACATGTATATGCAACAAACCTACTAGTTCAATAACGGTGATTCAATTTGATATATAAAGCAAAAAAACTTTTAATGTATAGATTATTCTTATGAACTGCTGTACATGATCCCCACACACCCCAATCAATTAATCCAACCCAACGTGTAATAACTTCTTATGACACGTGCTGACTGAATATTTCTTCCATATGCTCATATATGAGCCATGGACCAGTTTTATTATGAGTCACGCAAGTTCATGTGATCAATCAAAAAGAAAAAATCTGATGGTCTACAGTTAAGGTAAAGGAACTATATATTCATGGAATTATCCTTACTGCAGATAAATTAAGCAACAGTCGATAAAAAACATTATTACCTTATTTAAATGATATACTCATGCACTAGTTGTTATCGTGAATGCATTAATATTATTAGCACCGTAAGTACTGGAAGTAAAATGGCATCATTATTTTGTGAACAAATGCAGATATACAATGTTCAGCGTATAATCAGACTGTTTTGTTCCCTTGGGAAGAGATCACTAGCTATGATATATTTTACATTATTACTTGGTCAACTCCAGAGCTCGTGTACATAAATAATCACATCACCTGCTAAAATAACATTTTTTTCCTGTTTATTAAAGGTGAAAATAGCTAATAAGCTAGGCTTAGAAAGGAGGCTAATGAATGAGTATGCTTGAAAAGTAACCTGTATGAATGTATGCAAGTAATTAAGATATAAAGCACTATATATATACATGAATCCTTATCTTTCTAATACAAAGATAGAGGATGACTATATATGCTGTTTTTTTTCAGTAGCATAGTAAGAACGAAGAGATAGTTCTTTATTGATCAGTCAGTTGATGATAATTTTTAACACGTAAACAAGTTAGCTTATATCTCTGATATATGAATGCTGTGCAGATTACCGAGAACAATAATGTAAAATAATGTGGCAGACAGCCACACAGAAGAGAATCATTCTAGCTACATCCCGTTGCAAAAGCACTGGAAGTTTTTTAAAAAAGAAGGAACAAATGCACGCATATATATGTGACAAAATCTTGACGAATTCCTGGAAAAACGAAGCATGCCCGTGAAGGAATGAAAGGAAATCAGTATATATGCTTCACACTAACGCACAATGGCTGAGTCTGAGTATACATGTAGTGAGTTTCTGAGTACTATATTAAAACAATGAGATCATGATCCTGTGTTTAAGTAGAGTACCAAAACAAGAACTGTATAAAACTATCTATAAACCACATGCGTGTGCATGGTACCGAGTCCTGCTTATGTCTGATAAAAGAGATTAATACTCCATAACGTACTCTCAACAGTGATTAGATGGAGTACGCTAAAGCAGGAAGAGCCAAGGTCAAATTACAACTACTGCCTGCTGCTATAGTACGGAGTATGTATTATTTTCCCGCACAATATTTCGATCTGGCAAGCTAGCTAGGCGCATATGGGAGAGACTCAAATATTGGACTGCTGACCAAAGAGAGAATCGTGATTATCAGCAAATCTTACATGATATCTGGGGACGGCCGTGCATTAAGGCCAAATAATAAGTGACACTGAGCAATGGCAGAGCCTGCTCATGCTATCATGCATGGAGCATGGCAAAGCACACATAAAAACTCTCAGGACTTGATATGGTCTCTACCCATCACGTACTATTATGTACTATATACTGTACTCCCTAGTACGTACGTGTACCGAAATGAGTAGCCAGACCCGGATTAACATGGTTCTTCAAACTATATGTATACTTAGTACAATGTACACCATGCAGAGTACGCTTGCATTTGTATGTGATGACTAGCTTTCTTTCCGACATGTTAATTTTTTTTTTTGGATCGTGCTTTCACACGTTTTTCATCCACATGTTACTGAGTTTTTTGTATTGCATTTTGCAATGCTACTAGCTATAGTATATGCACTGTGCAGTGTGCACTACGACGCAATGTGGGCATGCATCAACATGCACGGTGAGATTCTTCTATCTTCCTCTCTCACTCTGACAAACGTCAAAAAGATTGAGAAAAAGCTCTCTTCTCTTGTATGGTTTCCAACTCGTTTCCGGTTTCCCCCTTTTTTTTTGTTTTTAGAAGCTTGCAGAAAGGCAGGGTATTGGCATTACTAGCTTTCGAGGTTTGTATATATGCATGTCTGATGAACACCTCACCAGTGTAGATGTAGCAGAAAGAACTGAACTGCTGCTGCAGAAGAAACAGCAGGAACAGTCTAACAGAAGCAGCAGGGAAGAAGCTGGTATGCATGGAACAAGAGACAAATGCCCGAACCAAGAATGCAGTCGAGGTGGACAATATGCGCCTATAGCTAGAGAGAAAGTGAGAGATCGTAGATCGAGATGAGATGCGCAGAGGGGAGGAGGGAGGGGGGGGGGGGGGGGGGGGGGGGGGGGCGGCGGGGCCCCCGGCCCCCGCGGTGTGTGGCGAGAGAGGTAAGGAGGATGAGCAAGCAAGCTTACGAAGGCAGATCAGCCTGCTCTCTGTGAAGGACACGGCGGAAGGATTTAGGATCTGACCTTCACTCCTCCGATAACATTGCCTGTCCTAGAGAGAGAAACCAGAGAGAGAAAGATTTGGATGGCGCTGATCGATGAGCTCTGTGGGCTGTTGCTGCTGGCTGCTGCCGAGGAGCTCCCATTTTTTAAAGGCACCGTACCTGCCTGATATGATCCCCTCCCTATAGCCGAGGTGTGCTTTGGAAGGAGAGCCCCAATTGACCTGCCCAAACACCGCAGCAAGAACAATCCATGCATGCAGCTCAAGAGGTATATACACTCCTGATATGATCATGAAGTGCATATTAGCAATTGTTATCATATGTGGGGATCGGAGCACACGGTGTTTCCTAACCCCGGTGCTGCTGACACTAGGCAATTAGCTTTCAGAAATGCAAGAAATCAGTAGTTCTCCAGGAGGCAAAACAAGAACAGCAGAAGAATTCGAGCAGCTATGCACTTAATTAAGCTTTATATGTAGCTAAATAGCAGACGAGGAAATCAAGAAAGTAAATCGAGGCGAGAAATTAACCAACGAGAAATAATTTTTTTTGTTGCTGCTTTTTGTTCTTAATTTCCTTGTTTCCCCCTTCACACTGAAATTGCTAAAGGAAATTGAGAGAGAGATGAGCTATATACGGGTTACGAGCGAAGACTTGTTGGTGCAGTGCAGTGCTCCCTCCAGCTCGATCTATCACGTACCACCGCCGCCTTTGTTTACTTGGATTGGATCTCGACAATCCAGGCCTCACTCTCCACAGACGACGGCGACGACGACCATTGGTGCCTGTCGTCAGTGCAGCGCGCGCGGCGCCAGAAGGCGGCCGGCCGGGAAGAAAGTAGTAGGCTAGTAGCTGGCTTGCTGCTGTAGTGCGGTAGATCGTACGAGTACGACGACGACGTCTCCGGCTGCCATGCCTTCACAGGTCAAGATTCAAGGAGCACCTCCCTTTCCCGGACGAGGAAGACGAGGAGGACGGCGGCGACGGCAGGCCGTGCTGCGTCGGCGGAGCACTGGTCCTCCACCCGCCGCCGCCGCCGCCGTTCTCCTCCCCGGAGCCGCCGGCGGCGGCGCAGTCGAGGTTTACCCCGAACAGCCGCACCCGCTTCGAGGCCGATGAAGCCACGACGGAAGGCGGCGGCTCCGCGTGCTGCCCTGGCGTCGTGGGTAACCGTACCGGCACGGAGTCCAGCACCATCGTGGAGGGCTGGTGCGGCCGGTAGAAGAGCAGCCGCCTGGTGCCGGCCCCGTAGGCGTCGTAGCCAACGTGGCGGCGGTGGGGGTGGTAGAGCGAGGAGGGCGACGGCGGAAGATGGAGCACCGTCGTCGTCCTGGCGGCACCGCTACCGGCTCCGACGCCCACGGCGGCGGCAGCTGGGTAGTGGTGGTGGTGCGCGTGCGGCCACGGCGCGTAGGGGACGACGGACGGGAGCGGGAGGCGGTGGTGGTACTGGTGGTGGTGCACGGGCGGGTCGGGTCGTCTCCGCCAGTCGATGAAGAGCCTGCCCCTTGCCGCCTCGCCGACGCCGCGGCCGAAGGAGACGGTGTCCCCGGCGTCGAGGCGCTTCTCCTTGACAAAGCGGCTCCAGCCCTTGGTCATGACGTAGCTCTGGCTGCTGTTCCAGTAGGAGTAGCGGAAGCGCCAGGGCTTGCCCGTGCGGTCCTCGAAGCTGAGCAGGAGGCCCTTCTCGTTCGCCGCCGCGTCCAGCGGGAAGTACTTCTCGGCGTGCTGCTTTGGGATCACCAGCCGGTTCAGCTTCCCGACGTCGCTCGGCGTCACCACCTTGTCGAACATGTGCTCCTTCTCCACCGCCGCCGCCTGCTGCTGCTGGTGCTCAGCCGCCCTCTCCTCGCCGTCGCCGCCCGACCGGGCCGCGGTCGGGGCAGCGGTGAACTCCATCGATCTCCGACGACCGGCGACCGATCGAGATCGAGATCGGGCCGCCCGCACGTCCGCCCGTCGAGGTAGGTAGGTAGAACGTCGTAGACGACGCCGGCCGGGCCGATGGATCGACGATGCCTCGCGGCTCCTGCTGCTGCCCTTCAAACTTGGAGCTTTGACCACCACTGGCTGCTGGTATACTTTTTGTTTATGGCATGCTGCTGGATGGCGAGTAGTGGCGGTGCAGCTGTTACTGTAGTTAGTATACGACCTTGGCGATTGTTTTATACTAGCGGATGGCTTAGGATCGGGATAATTTAGAATTGGGGAATTTGCAGGGTTTGGTTCTGCTTGCTTGGTTTCTTGGATTATTATCGTCGCTGCTGCTACTTCCCCGGCGGCGCGCCGGATGAATTGATCAGGACGGGAAAGGAGGAGGATGCACGGGCCGGGGGTTTGTGCGCTACCGATCGACCGACCTTGAGCCTGAAATCAAGGTAGGGATCGGAGCAAGAGGAGGAGGAGGAGGAAGAAGAAGAGGAAGGAGTGGCTGGTGCTAAGAGGAGAGAAGAATAGCAGCACAGGAGATGAGTGGTAGCAGTAGCAGTACTATGAAGGTTCTCTCTTGCATTGGTGGGGCAAGGGAAAAGGGGAAAGGAGATGGATACTTACTTTTGGCTTGCAACCAAAGGTAATTGAATTGTTGGCCTAGCTACTTAGCTATATCCTGATCTCTCGCTCAACCACTGTAGTGTTAATTGTTGCAGGCTTGCAGCTAAGCATGTGTTGTGTGTAGTATGCACCATGTTACATGTATATGGATGCTTGTGACCTCTCCCTGTCAATGTGTATGTATGTAGTACTACTACTTGTATTGTATCCATGGGGTGTAGGCTCTAGGGGAGGGTGGGCATAATACAAGCTGCCTGCTTTTTAAAGGGGCGGTGAGATGAGATGAGCTAGAGGGAGTGGGGAGGGGAGAGGGGTAAATAGTAGTAGTAGGGGGATCAGAGAGGGGGGTGGGGCCCACGGATTATCTGGTTGAGCTCATGTGAGGTTGTCCTTCTCATGCCATAGGTGGAGACTTTATGTGAGTTGGGCAGGTGATGAGCCCCAAAATGCCAGTTGCTGCCTTCCCTAATTAATCTTCAGCATGTTACTCACTGGTATCTCAGGTACTCTGTCTTTGCATGGTTATTTGAAGTGTATATAACTCTCGAATCTTGTATTTTTTTTCATTTTGTTTTTATATGGACAAGGATATATAGTTTGTTCTTGGTTTACTAATATGCAGTGAAAAAAATATGCTATATATGGTGCTACTCCTCTATCCTAGAGAAAATGTAATTGTAGCATGAAACCGCCTTAAACGTGATCAAGTTAAAATCAATAAATATGAGTAGATGTGTCATGGGATATATTTTTATACTATATCTATTTGGAGTCATAAATGTCAACACTAATTTTCTATAAACTTAGTCAAGCTTAAGATATAGATATGTAGTTTGCTTAGACCAAAATTATAATTGTATCCTTTAATTTATATATAGGACGGAGGTATTAACTCTAGATTTTTCTTTTGCAAATATTTTACACTCTCAACCAACCTATAAGATCTTGAGATCCAAAGTCACCATATGATCCTCATTATTGAAGTCACGCATCTACCACTAAAAGAATATTAGCCATGAATGTCAGTGACAACGTTGGCTTAGAACCCGGATGGACATGCTCCACATACAAACACAAACCCTAAACTCCGTAGCTGAGTTCATGTATACCAAGACAATTTTGCATCGCTCACTAAGTTTAATTCGGCCTGGTTTTTGCTTATGCCGTTCCAGTTCCGGGTACAATAAACATGGTTGACAGTTGACACACAAGTCAACCTATGTTATCACTTCAAAATTTTCTTGCACTTTCAGGTGAAGCAAGGGCACATATATATATTGTTGCTTTAATTAGGCAGCTTTGCCATATTAATAAGTTGTGGAGGCCCATTTCAGGAGGAGATCGATCGAGGCTGATGAGCACACACATCTCATCATGCTTAAATCTTGCAGGTTCTTGTCACACCTGCTCAGCAAGAACACTGAACAGCTCTCGAAGCATCCCTGCACAGTTCCTGCCTCTGAAAACCGCGCATCGTCCATTCGTTTTCTCGATAAATTAATGGATGTGAATCAGATAAATGTACTGCTGCTGCCGGTCGATCGCGAGGACGCACAGTGACCGACCGTACTCTGCCTTGTTGCTGTGTTGTCCTAAATATAAAAAACAAAAGTTCAGCGAATGAAAACTGAACCACGTATGCACACACCCACATAGAATAATGTGCTTGCGATTGTGAATCTGAAACAACAGTTTTTTAATCAGTCTGGACTGGCCCTGAACTTATTTCACGTTATCTGCTCTGGGCATTATATTATCAGAAAATTTCGCCCATTGGCAACTGAGCCTGCAAGGTCAGCTAGTGTTGTCACTGGACCAGGACAAGAGAACTGAGAAGAGATCAGGGAGCGAGGTGGAGCTCATCTGCTCAGGTCAGCGTCCTACTGCCGTCGACATGGCTGCCGGTCTCTGATTCGGCCCCAGGAGGGAGAAGAGATCGAGGCGACCACTTTTATGTGCACACGCATACGCATGTGGCGCATACAATAGGATAGAGGATGCGATGTGCAGCTACTTACCGGTAGACGGCACATGTTTGTTTTTTTAATTTATTTATTTATATATACATATATGTATGGTGCTCAAACATGTTGTTGGGTGTTAACTGGGCAAAGGAGGCATCAGCAGGGGGTTGGTGGTAATGTAGTATATGGCCATTTGGCCAGTGGCTATATATTTTGTTTGTTTTATTTGATTTGTGGGAGAATTGGAGGCAGCCTACCGAGGGTTAGTTGTTGGCCTGTTAGGGTCAAGAAAGCTCCTTTCTGTGGTCAAACTTTGCAGTGTGATTTGGAGAAGAATCTTCTTTTTTATTTGGATCTCTACTAACAACTTCTACTACTCCATCCCAATTCGAGTGTAGTAGATGCCAACTCTATCATCAATCCATCGCTGTCACTCTGCTAGATACAATTTTTCCACGAATAAATTTTTCTTAAAATTAGGATAATAACATCGAGTTGATACGACTAGATCTTGTGATCATTTTTTATGTTGCCTGCATTATATAAGTCAATATAGGTACAAACATAAGCCAAGCATGTTTAAAATTACACCGTATATGTAGATAGGCAACTCACAACATTAGGAGAGAAACTTTGATCTAATATGGTTTTATAGGTAATAAATTATCAATAGTAAAAGTGTCATTTCGGAGGATGTCTTAAACATGATAGACTTATATTTCTAACTGAAGGAAGTATGCCCTAAATACAAATATAAATCAGCCCTCTAAATTTGTTTCTAAATTATCAACATCTATCATTATGAAAGGTAACACCTAAGTTTGGATGTAATTACCAACATCTGCCAATATATGAAAGTTAATATAAAAATAACACCTTTCATTTGTATCTAAATTACCAACCCTAATCTTATAAAAAACTAAAATATCCCTCAATCTATAGTAGAAGTTAATATAGAAATAATTAAATAATAACTTTATAGTGTGTGATATTTATATTCTAATTGCACACTATTATTAAATTCAAAAAGCACATGCTATATGGCATGTATTATTTATAGATCATGACAAATTTATTTTAATAATTTATCAAACGTCAGAATGTTTATCCCTGAAGGTGTTAGTTCTTTCTCAAAAACCGGTTAACCCAGTGTGTATCGAGTCTTTATTGGCTTTCTTAAAAGATGAGTAAAACTCCTTTAAATAAAAGCGTGAAAATGTTTCATTAACAACCCACGTACCAAAAGACACTGACAATCCACTTTAAATCATATTAATACTCTCTATAAAAATATTTTTAAAGTTTTTACTGTAATTAACTTTGTACATTTTGAGTCACTCTATGTATTTTTATAAAACAATACTAACACACACATTTTTATAAATCCTCCAGGCTTGTCTCGCAAAATCATTCACGTACTAAATGATTATGAGCAAGCTCACCAACAAGAACTAACCAATAAATAAGATCGGTCAAAAGATAGGGGAATCCCGAGACCCCCCTTGCATGCCCTCTTGCCACTAATCAGTTTCCCCAGCCCCACTAGCAAAGACCTCGCTCAAGTTCGTCCACTGGCATGAAACCAGAAGCATCCCAAGACCGATCGAGAGAGAGAGATATCGTCTTCCGGAGCTGGGCTCTCTGTGGATTGGCTGCGCGCATTTTTTGACCCATGTGTAGTGTGGACAGATCGAGCACACGTCCAGGTGCACGTTGCCAATATACAAATAAGGAGCGCATGTGGGGTTAGCTAGAGCGGAGTATAGTATTCCCGAGTTGCATATAGTGTTCCATCCCAATTCGTCGCCGTTGCCATACGTGGAGTAAGATAATCTGGCGCTTTCTCTGACCAACTTGCCCCGGCCATATCAGAGTTCTGGCGCGGGATGTACTTCAACTTATCCATGTTACAAAATTTTCCTCTCACAGTCTCACAACAATACAACATCAGCCGGCCGTCGCAGAAACCATCAACCAAACAGCAAAAAGAAAAGATTGGTCATTAATTTCGATATAATTTAGTCAAAAAATTTTGATCGGTATGATACTGTGTGATTCAATTGCGTACGCTAATTAACTGATCTCAACGTCGTATGTAAAGTGTATGTGTATTTTTTTTCCTTCGATTCGATTCCATCACTATCAGATCCGCTGTCTTCGCCGAGTGCCCAAGGCACTCGGCAAAGGCTTATATACGCTCGACAAAGCCTTCGCCGAGTGTCTGCCGCGCTGGTACTTGGCGAAGCGGTGTTGGTAAAGAAAACCTTAGCAAAGATATCTTTGTCGAGTGTCACATCACAAGCACTCAGCCAAACCAACACTCTGCAAAGAAATCGGCCACCATCATCTGGCGGCTTCTTTGCCGAGTGTTAACTTGGCACTCGGCAAAGGTATTTTTTAATTCAAAAAGTCTTTATCAAGTGCCGCGTCCGGGACTTGGCAAAAAGTTTTTCTTATTTTTTTTAAAAAAGCCTTTGCCGAGTGCCCGCGCTGGCACTCGGCAAAGCTGGTGTGGTTAACGGCTGGGGATTTTTTTTCATATATATCACAGCAGACAAATCCACACACACATATATAACACAAATTCACATATATAACACAAATCCACGTATATATCACTCTTTGCCGAGGGCCCTTCTTTGCCGAGTGTAGAGCACTAGTCAAAGATGATCTTTGTCGAGGGCCTGGCTTCGCCGAGTACCAGGCACTCGGTAAAGATATCTTTGCCGAGGGCTCTGGCTGGCACTCAGACAAACAAGGTCTTTGCTGAGTGCCCTGTCTTTGCCACTCGGTAAAGCTCGGGGCACTCGAGAAAGACCGAGTTTTCCGTAGTGTATGTTTGTACCCGTAGTATAGGGGTATATATATAGTATTTAGCGTACATGGGTGCATGGAAATAATGCAGGTTGTATCTGCCTGATCAAACTGACGGGAAAAGACAAGAGCAGCTTCGTTTGTGTACAGTGTTGAGATTGGAAAATGGATGGCCTTACATGTGGGTGAAAGTACGCACGGCATAAACCTTACTGGTGCTCGCTGTTAACCTACAGTGCGTACAGCCTTTTCTGAGGTCCTACGGTCGGTATCGTTAGCTAGCCAGGACAATCTATCAATCTATATATCCTTTTCCACTGAAAAATGCTTCTTCAGTAATCTTAATTGTCGCGTTATTAGGCTAGCTGTACAATCTGAGGGAAATATTTATTTTTTTGCACGATAACAACCAGTGCAACCTCATGCGTTTTTTTTCCAACAATTTTGCAGCCAGACATGCATTTCTCCGGTTGAAGATGATGATTCCATTCAAATGGTACACTGAGGTTAGTCAGGCTTTTGCATGATGCTGCAAGAATAGATACACAATTGTTCAAAGGGTATATGTTCGCAAGAAGAATTCCACGCACTACGTACATCAAACTGCTGCTGCTGCAGCTACTAGTCTACTACTACTAAAGATGCATGAATAGTTCAGAGATGATGTGAACCCTATCCTTGGCTTGTCTTCAGATGGATCTCAGGAAAAGGAGAGGCCGGGTTATATTGACTCACACTGGACCACATATATGCTAAAGACGCATGCAGCAATTCGATCTGTGGATGATGTGAACCCCTACCACTCCCGTCCAGGAAAATCAGCAGATATCAACTGCTGTTTACTTTACGGGTAGGACTATATCATCATCATGTTGACCCGTTAACTAGTTGTGCATGCGCGCCTCTGATAATGACACATTTGGATTGCATCTGTGTAAATAAGATTGATCGATTGGGACATATGCGCTGAACCTGAACCTGAAACCCGGGGGTTCTGAAACTTTTGCATTGGATTTCAGTGATCTTGGCGGCATATATCAAGGGGTGATGGGTCTGATCGATCAGATCACCATGCAGGCCAGGGCAAATCTATCTATCTATCTATCCTAAAACGACACTTATTTTAGGACTGAGGGAGTATCTATCTATCCGCATGCGCATTGCCATGGTCACATCCATGTCAATTGACTTGTTACCAACATACGAAACGAAGAAGCATTCAGGGTCGATGGAATCGATCAATTCAACAACTTGTTGCGAGCATATATTGGTTAGTATATGACATACTACTACCCGATTGTCAACCGGCAAGTCGGCCATGAATGGACAGGGTCAATGGGCTGTAGTACTACTAATTAACCACACAAAGTGAAATTTCTGTCAAAATTATGCATCAGTTGGATTCCCCTGATTCCATTATTGCATTGCTTCTTCTGTTCTTCACATAGCTGAAGTCAGATTCATATGCCAAGCCGTCCATGTTGAACCATCTCTGCTTAGTGCAGTGTGAAGTCGTGGCAGTAGCACCACTACACAGCTCAACTACTTTTTAACTTGGGGTGCAGTACATACATAGATGCATATTTATATGATGCTCATACATACTTCCTCCGTCCCATAGATCTTGCAACTAAGAAAAACATGCCGATAAGACAACATCAACTTTGACCAAATTTATAGCAAAAAATATTAATATTTATATCTCAAAATAAATTTATTAAAAAATTAGACTTAAAGATCTTTTCGATGATACTAATTACTTAGTATAAATATTTAAATACATGTTGATCCCCTGCACAGTATACCAAGATCGGTAGGAGTATCAGAAATAAGAGACAGTATAGTAAAAACATACTCCGTATTTGGGCAAGCTAAGCTAGAGGCATACGGAACATATATGCTGCAAGTTCTAGCTAGCTAGCTAGGCCCAAGCAACACCCTGCAATCATAATGCTTAGACTGTTGTTAGACACAAACATGTATATAGAGGTACTACTCCTAGTAGTTAAATAAGGGAGGTAGGAGGTTCAGCAGGCAGCTGATGATGGGCATAGGTGTCGATCGGCAGGCCTGTTTCACAAAATTGTCTGTACTGTATGTAGTAACAAGCTGGCAATGCAACGCCGGGCAGCAGAGAAAGCTTGCAGGATGAGAATTAATGAAAAGGATGCAGCCTTTTTTCTGGCTGGTGTCATGAGATGAGAAGCTGCGTGCAGGCCATAGCAGGGAGCCCAGCAGGCCTCCCGAAAGAGAAGAGAAGCTAGGCCCGGTTTAGTTCTCTGGAGTCAGAATTCCTATAGCAAAATTTCTGTAGTATTTCGTTTATATTTAATAAAAATTATTTAAATTTTGATTAATTAGGTTTAAAATATTCGTCTTGTAAAGTATAATAAAACGGTACAATTAGTTTTTAATTTCATCGATATTTAGTACTCTATGCATTTGCCGGTATTTTAATATGACGATGAATCTTTTTTTTGCATAGTGACAAATGCTAAAATTAAAAATCCAATTCAAACGTCTAAACAAGGCCCAGCAGAGAAGGAGTGATCGATCAGAGTAGCTTCTATTTCTATAGCTTCTTCAGAGATGGAGAGTTCTGCAGAGTAGAGCCTCTGTAGTGTTTAGCCCTCATCCCTTTCCATTGCACAGCTGCATGGCCAAAAGGAGCACTTTGCTAGGCATCTGCTTGCCCTCTGCTACCCTTTTCCTTTCATGGTGTCTCATCTTATATGCATATGAATGTGTAGGGACAGCTATATATGCATCTGTAAAAGCTTCAGCTTAATTGATAGCAACTGCCCATCTATCTACACACTGTTCATCGATGCTCAAGAAGCAGTATGGCGAGAGCAAATAGCAGGCATGTGCATGCATGACAGTTGGCAGGGAAGGCATCAGTAAATCAGTATCGATGCATGGACATGTCTGTGAGCTAAATAACCGGCAGAACACACGCATAATAAAAATAATTAAAACGTCTCCACTGCTCAATTTAATTACTTCCCTAAAAAATCATAGGGATAATAATTCTGAAGATACAAATATGTGTTTATATATAACATTGACACCAGAAATATGGGTTGTTGCAATGCAAGCATGGCAAATCATGGGAAACCTAGATGGTTTTTGGCTGCATCTTACTCTACACATGCATGCCTGCTATCGCCTTTTCATTTCTTCCCAGTATAGTATTAGTAGGCCAAGTGGCCCCTGGGCTTGCAAGGACACATACCGTGCACATACATATTTAGAGACCCATGCCCCTACACACTACACTTGGGTAGCTCCCACTAGTACTATAGCTAGGGATTTTTTTTTTTTTTGAAGTGGAGTTCAAGCTAAGATGAGCTATGGGTGAGCGATAGTTCATGAATTATATATGTAATACCACTGAATCCTTCACTAGCCATTTAGCTTAATTGCCAGCTAATTAACATGCCCCCCTTTCCTTTCTTGTGTCTCGTAGTAAGTCTTTACATATATATGAAGTAAGTTGAGAGTGTGCATATATACATATGCATATGTATATAATGCATCTGCAACGATGGCTCTCGCCATCGATGATGGATCTATATATCTCCCCCCTGACAAGGCAAGCGAGAGAACGATTGATCTGAGAGGGGGCCGGGGGTCCTCGTTATGCGTGCCATCACCGTGTTGCGGCTCGCCATGGCCATGGCTGAATTTAGGTCCTGGTAGATGTGTGTGTGTTGGGGGGGCATGGGGGGGTGGGTTGTCGGTGTCGGACTGCATATGTGGCATTTAGTAATATAATGGAGGTGAGGGGGGACCCTTTTGAGACCGAGTGTGACCTGTGAAGGGGGCGAGAGTGAGCTAGGAAGGGAAGCAAGGGAATGGTACAGTGCACATGCGTTATGGTTGCACGCAAGCATGGACAAAGATATAGATTAGGATTACACTCCTCTCCCTCTCACCCTCAGTCGTCCTCACTCTCATATATACTGCATACATAGGTATCTGCTTTGCATTGGCCAATAGAGGGGGCACATATTTCTGTTGTTTTTCTAGTGCACCGTATGCCTGTGTGGGTGTGTGGGTGTATGCCATGCTTGGACCACGCTAATTATGCCTTGGAGGGTGTGGGTGTGTGTGGCCCTCGCTCTCAACATCACCAAGCTCAGTAGACTTACCTTTGGGGGTTGGGTCCTGGCTATCTATAGCTAGCTCATTTATTTATCTATCATACGTGTATGGGCGTATGCGCATGCTTAAATATCCTCTAATGTCATGTGAGGTAGGGTGAGGTAGATGTTCCTGCCCTGTATATGTAGATGCCAGGAAGCTGCATTATATTTGTGCAGTGCCAGAGACTGCCAGAGTCAAATCCAAATCCTTGTGCGCTAGCTCAAGCCTGAAGCCTGAATAGCATTTCCTTAATTTCTTAAGACAATAATCAATTTGGCCTCAGGTGAAAGGAATTAGTGAGATCAAGCATATACAAGGTGTTTCAAAAACAATGCATATATTATAATGTAGATGGGACTATACCACACAAAAGATGAATTGCCTACGAAGATCAAATAAAATTATGCTTGGATGGTCCTTACATGCATGAAGATACCCTATCAATATAATGGTAGGAGCCAGGGTGTGGGGGTGTGATGGCTCCTTGAATGTGAAAGGCAAGCTAATAGGGGACCTCTCTCTCTCCTGGATACTTCATTTCTCAAGTAACATTGTGCTAGCTTTATCAACGACCTGTAATCACTGTAGCTAGCTAGATGATGGCGTATCAATCGATCGATCAATAATAACCTAACGTGCAATCACTGTTCTTGGTGAGATTGAATTGTCTTATGCATTAATGGCTTTGGAACTTACATATCTCTGTGCCTAATTAGGTAGATCTAATGATAATCATGGTACCGTTTGTTATGTCTCTTGTTCACTAAAAAAACTCCATTATTAGAGAACAGAGATGTGATCGAATCATCAAACTGTTAGGCTGGTTGAGTATTACACCACCAAGCAGCCATCCTAGTCAATGCTTGATATGATCTCACATTAGACCGAAAGCTGAGTAGCTAGATCAGTCTTATTCATCCAATCAACTGCCATGAGATCAATCCAGTTAGATACATGAAGAGCTCTTGCAACCAAGCATATCCTTATTAATTAGTGCCAATTGTTTATTAGTTCCAGTTCAATGGCCGCACGTGTGTGAATCTATGAACACTCCTAGACCATACATAACATCGTAGTAACCATGTGGACTTATCAGCTATACAACGCTCTAAGTCCACATGGTTGCTTTTTATCAAGAACTGTGTAGGGGAGAGATTTACTTCCTGGGTTTTATTAGAAAGGACATTTCAGCTGTAGTATTTGATGTTGTAGGCTCCTTTAAATTTTCTCCCATGAGAGAAAATCAAATGGTTCTATGTACCATATATAGATTGGCTTAATATTATCTCCTAGAATAGTTGTGCAATTTAATTTTGAAACCATAGTTCTAAATAGTTCTTGTAACCATAGTTCTAAATAGTTCTTGTAACTTTTGTTTGTAAAACTTATTAGAAATGTTTCAGAGGAAAATAAGTTAAACTGGAGAACTAATCTAGGAGACATGTACAGGCATCTGGAAAAAAATATTTTCGGTCGGACCCAGTACGCATTGTGACCGTGTCCTATGGCTGTGCCACAACCGTTGCAGTTGGTTCATTCTGAAGACCCTGCCCCTTTCCTTGCCCATCACATGCATATAGCCCCTCCTGGCCACACCAATGGAGGAATATGGATCATGTAGCAGCCTGTGAATCTGTGATTGTTAATGGGAAATTAGTTAGGAGCTTAGTAAGCCTCGAGTACTACATGGCTGGTACGGTTGATTAAAATGCATGCCTAATAACGAGTCCTAAAAGGCGATTGCGATGGGAGTGATTCGATGCTCATCCGAAAACCTAAAAGCGACTCGACACCTTTTCCACGTCCACGCCAAATAAAAGAATAAGAGAAGAAACTAACCTGGCTAAATGGCCGATGCGCAGGCAAAACCTATATATATAGCTGTCAAGGTCAAGGGAAGTACACACTCCCCATATATATTCCCCAACAGGGAAAAATATCTAAGCCCACACAGATGAAAGCGAAAACACAGAGAAAAAAACAATCTAGATATTGTGCACACCATGCATATACCAGCAGCAGAAAAGAAAGAATATAATCGCGCTGCCATTTACTAAATATCATGGAACAAGTAGTAGTAATTCTCCTTTTTTTTTTTTGACCGCACAAAGACTAGCGTTAGCATCAGGGCCCACGTGCCAGTGTCTATTGAAAAAGTAAGCCCCCCCACCCCCTCCTCCTCCTCCTCCTCCTCCTCCTCCTCAGCATCATCACGCATATTTACCCCCATTTTAGTGTTGCATCATAGCGCGATGGCATGGCAGCTGGCGCCTGGCATGCACCATGCAGTGGAGGTGGAGCTCACAGAATCTGAAGCCATTGCCGCGCTCTGCTCCCTGCTGCTGCATTGCAGGATGAGCTGGTACCGGGTAGAGATCGATGGATCACCACACACCAGCTGTATACGTATGACATGTACTTGGTCCTTGGGCGCTGCGTTTGCAAGAGCAACGCGTCCTGTTCGTTTGTTCCTGCGCATATAACTCCGCCACTGTGCAGGCATCACAGAGCCTGCAGCCTCTGCCATGCATCCTCTCCCTGTACCGTGAGCAGCTGCTTGGCAGACCGAGACACAGGCGGTCCATTCCGTCTCCTGCCGCCACGACGATGAGCACGCTGTCCCCCTCCTGCCGTTTCATTATTATTTGCTTCATTTATTAATCATTTGCTTCTTCAATTCGTCTCCCAGCAAGAGTACGTAAAACTCTGGTCTGCTGTGCTGGCCGGACGACTATATAATTAACTCAAAAGATCGAGATTCAGATGTAGTATAAGGAGTTAAGGACATACAGAGAAAACAAAAGGACACTTAATTCAGTCCTTGTTAGTCGGCCGTGTTGATCGAGCGTCTGCAGCCTGCACAACCATCTTCTGGATAAACGGCAGACTCTCGATCCACAAGCATCGATCTCCCTCCTTGGCGACTCCTCGATCGATCACATGCATGCCATGGCGGCAAGCAAGCATGTGACTGGCAGCCGGACGCTACTCGCCGTCGTTACCCATGCCCCCACAGCAAACGAGGACGCATGCAGGCAAGGCATGTGAGCCAAGGTGCTAGCCGGAGTCCCGAGCTACGGGCGAACGGCCCGCCTGACGCGGTGACCAGTGAGCAGCATGGCGCGCGTACCAGGCGGCGCGTCTCTCGGCCTCGTCATCGCGCGGCGACATGGCGTGCCGTACGTACAGCTAACATGAGCGAGGCATACGGCATACCACATCTGTCGATCGATGGAACGAAACAAAAGCCCGCGAGCCACTCTATCTGATTTCGGGGGCGGCGCTGTACCATCCAGGTTGCAGCCTGAACTGAAACGCTTTGCTGGTCCTGAAAGCTGAAACCCTGACGGGGATGGGGGATCGATTAATGGTCCTCAGAGCTAGCTGCTGTCACCTGCTGTGCGGCGCTAGCAGAGCTGGATACGCGGCAGGCGGCACCACCCTTCATCTCTGCAACAGCATGCTGCCCCACAACACTACCGGGAGCGAAGCGTCCATGCACGTCGTCGCAAGGAATTCAGGAACCAGAACGCCGACACCAACAGACCAGCAAACGGATCAGGCACGAAGCGAAGGGAGTCTCCGGCTCACCGGTGGATCGCCGGCCCCGCGGCGGGCAGCCGGGCGGGCTCGGAGGCGGTGCTTCTGCGTTGGAACGGCGGAGCGGAAATTGTATTCGGTGGGTACAAACTTGTGGGCCTGTTGATGATTTTCTGGGCCGCTAGATCCTTGTGGGCCAGACGACCAAACCTTCCTTCATCTTTTTTTTTTCCGACAAATAAACCTTCCTTCTTCGAGTTCGATTAGGAAGGGTGCCACTTGGGCTTCAGTGTTACTAGGAAGGAACGGCATGTCGTTCTAGGCCCAGTAAGGGGCCCAACTAAATCCCAGGGCCCAGGGACACTTTTCTCTGGTAGGAGGATAGGATGGATATTCCGCTTGCTTGGGCCTTGGGCGCTCACAAACGGACACGGCAGATGAGAATGAGATGTTTCTCAAAAACAGAAAAAATTGATAATGAGATGACGTGGCAGGCGAGATCGTCGTCTCCCTTCTTCCTTGCTTGCCCACATCACTCTTCCCTCTGAACCAATTCCTCGACCACCGAACCCGCTTCCTCCCCTCCCGCGAGCGAGTAGCCAAGGAATCGCACCCACGGACTGAGACGTACGGGCACATTGATATATATAAATATAGGCTGTGTTTAGATTCCTGAAATCACTTCAAAATTCACTATGCAGAATTTCTATCACCCGTCACATCAAAATGCCGGCACATGCATGTAGTACTAAATGTAGATAAAATCAAAAACTAATTACACAGTTTTATTGTATTTTACGAGACGAACATTTTGAGTCTAGTTACGCAAAGTTTAAACAATTTTTACCAAATAAAAACAAAATACTATAATAGGTGACACGACGTGATATTTTCTTTCGAATTTGGCCAGAACTAAACACACCGATAAAGATAACATAAAGCGCGGCGGGGCCTGCGTGCGCTGCCGCTGCGGTCGCGCCCAGTGCGCCGCGAATCTCACGCCCGCCCGCCGCCTCTGCCGGCATTCTGTAAAATTCTAGAGATAAATTCGAAGCTATCCGGACTGTCTTGCCGTGTCCGCCTGCAGGCTGCTGCTACTCGATCGACGGGCAGCCGCCAGCCAGCTCGCCCGGCCGATCGATCAATCCGCAGCTGCGGCGGCGGCCATGCCGTCACTGCTGCTCGGCGGCCATGCATCCCGGAGGAGAACGAAGCGGGCTTTCCGGATAAGGAATGGATTCCGTTCTCTCCTAGCTACAGTGCAGATGTCCATGCATATGTATCATAGATGTGATGGCATGCTGGAAGTGGTGCGTTGCCAGTGGAAACTTGGTCACTGTCTCGTGTGCCACCTCTAGTCTTGTTGCCCCAGATTCGAGCAACTTGAGATCGGGTGCGGTGCGGTGGTGATGATCTTTTTATCTTGTTTATATTACGTCGAATCAGCTGGTCGTGCAAGTGGCTTACCTAGCTAGTAGTACTCATGCATGGTTTCCGCGACGTCGATCTCAAGATAAGAATGAGCATTATTACTACCATCTTGCTAATATTCCCAATCCCAGTCCCAGCACAAGGAATTCTAGCAAAAAAAATATTCCCAGCATATATTTGCAACGCATTGCCTCAAGGAAAATCGCATCTTGCATTGTCTTGTGCTCTAATACGGGTAACAAGCAGAATGCCAGTTCAGGACTTGGGCAGGTGTCAACTGCAACTCTGAAAGTCTGAAACATTTACTCAACTCTGGTCTCTGAACATGCAAGTGCTCCGGCCGAACAAAACACAAACACTGAAGCTTATACATACCGAGGTCTTCTGAATTGGAAATTTGGAATACTACCTGGAAAACATCGCAAGGAAATCTGAAGACCACTAGTTATTTTAAGATACAGCAGGAGCAGTGGCATCCGGCAGCTGCCCTTATTTCACCTTCACTCCTACCTTCTGCAGACTGCAGACTGCAGCTGTTTCGTGAGGGCAACTTCAGCAGCAAGCATTTCTTGCTTTTCGATATTCCCAGTCATTCTCTCTCAGCTTTTGGGATACAATATCGAACTTTATTCCTCGAGTTACAGCTCTTCCGGGAGTTCCAGTGCTTCGTATGAGCCCTGCTGTCTGCTGACACTCAACCAAGTACTGTACTCGTGTTCCTTGAAAAGCATCAGCTTTTCCTCTGAAATCATGTGGCTCTGCGTTCAGATCTGATTCCTACAATGCCCTGCCCGGCACTCGTTCTTCAGGCTTCACAGTGTGGTTTGCATTGGTTACCTTCAGGCACTTGGTAGAGTTACTTACTGGGAAAGTAAGGCATTTTTTCATATTCTTTCATCCTTCAGGAAGCTCACGGCTCACGCACAGAGCAAAGAATATTAGGAGGACAGGGGGAAAAAGTTTATCAAGAAAGTAGTAGCTTTGTCCTTATCCCGAGAACTAAAAACTATCAGCAAGATCGTTCATCGATCTTTACCGCCAAGGGAATACTTGCTCCCGTAAGAAATTGCAGGATAGTTTTGGATTCTACCATTGCTCCACTAGCACTAGTAGTGGATCATTCAGATTTCCTTGCGATGTTTTGCCAAGGATTCTACCACTTTGCATTCTACCATTGCATCATTTTCCTTGGCAGAGGTTATCATCCTTATTAACGAAGGACCAACTTTTACCATTTTTTTTTACAACAGAAATTCAGGTTCCAGTCAATTCAGTCTCATCACTCTACATTATTGTTTGGTTTGTAAATGACTAGTACCAAACCAAAAACATATTCTCTCTTTTTCCTTTACGTAAAGATGGGACTTAAACAAGGTCCTCTGCAAGCACACAATGACCGGACCATCTGCAAAGGCTGTATGTTATCCAGTCCTTTCCACAGACTTTCCTACTAGAGAACCATTCGTACGTTATGTCCATATACAATCCATCTCTCATCATTTCAAGATAAATCCATGGGCCATGGGTCGCAACCAATCTCTCATTACCGACCGAACCAGACACTATTCTGCCCTAACAAAAGGGAGGTTTTCAAGTGAGCGACGTTGCGCAATGATTATGATGGGCGATATGCAATTAAACATCAATGGCTAGCGCTTAGAGTTGACAAAAGCATAATTCCTGCACTAACAGAGATTAAGGGGAAAAGCATGGCCGGTCCTACTGAGACTTATCTAAAATGAATACTAGTGCTACTAGTACTATCTAAGTGAAGAAACATGAAATGTGGGAACCATGAGACAAGACAGGCCCCCCTGAAAAATACTTAACAAACAGAGACAGCAGGCCAATGGTCAAAAAGAGGAGCTTTTCATTTAAGTTTCCTAATTAGTGGGTGTAATGGAGACAAATCTCTAGTCGAAAGCATCGGCAGCTGGTCCTGTTATAAATTTATAGTAATCCATTATTGATTGGTATATGGCAGACACTGTTCTTTAACAGTCTGACCATTGTTCACTTGAAATAAAGATTCAGATGGTATATGTATCTTCAGGCTTCAGGCTCTAGGAGCTTGATCAAACAAAGGCAAGGCGGCATCAATTCTCGGTGCTGCTTGTCACTTCGCTTGCTGCGATTACGTGTATCGCATTTCCTGGTCTAAGCAACTAGCTCACCCTGTGTAGGCAGTTGGTTTAACAGGTGTGTGAATTGTGATCCATGTTAGGCTGATTGAACCACTAAAGATGTAGTGATGTGTACCCTACCAGCATCTTGTCAGCTCTATTATGCAACAAAAGAATATCTCTAGCTACCTAGATACCGCTTTGCGAGGCATTATTTTCGTATCAACGGACGCATCGATGCTGTTCGAGGTTCCAAGAGCTGGAATAAGCACAAGTGCAAGAATTCAGAAAACAGAGAGACAAAATCCACACACAGTGTCAGCACACAGAAGAAAAGAAAGCAGGAGCAGAGTTGCTCTGACAGCTACGGACTATGTTAAGAGAAATGAGAGCATTGCAATAGTAGCGCACGCGGTGTGTAGAAAAGCCTGGACAGAATAAGCACAGGGCATAATATCATCGTCAAGGGAGGCATGAGCTTTGGAACTCGTTCCGCTGCGAGGTACTGTAGAGGGAGAGGAAGATATTTTTTTTTCTGAAACTTTTTTCTGCTATCTCAAAAAAAAAAAGGAAGAACGTACCAGGGTCTGGGGAAGGAAAAATAGCCAACAGCCATCCCTGCACAAATGTGGTGAGACTGAGGCTTGAACTCTGAACCTCTTGGTCACAGACGGTAAAGCTCTACCGCTTGCACCAGGGCCGTCCTTTTCCTCTTTCAGACACTTTTCCTGGCTTCTACACCACTACACAGTTTGAATTAGTCACTAAGCAAGCAGAGCTTGTTTAGGAGAGGAACCACTGACTAAACCTAAATAGAATATGCACTGCACATCTGCACTTAAGTATTCCATTGTTGCCAACACCTTAGGGTCCATTTGGAACTCAAGTCGTTATTTCACAATAATTATATAGAAATTTTACAGAAATCGATTCATTTTCACATGAAAATGAAGAAAACAGGAAATTTTTTGGCACTACAAAGGACCTAGACAGGCAGTGTCACCGAGTGATCAGAGAATCAAAATCAAGCGTGGATTCAAAAGGGAACCCTAGACGCTCCTCATCATGCTTGTTTCTTTCTGACCAGGGACCATTGTTATTGTTCTCCGCCGAGCGTTTGAATTGCAAGAGCATGTACAAATGGGGTCGCCGTCACACCGCCGGCATAGATTATTCACTCGTGCTGGCATTCATGTCTTTCATGATGCACCAAAACCAAAAGAGCTCGAGGACATGCACATCATTGTGCATCTAGCTAGCTCGTCTCTCTGCCAGCAGCAAATAAAACACATCACCCACCTGTAATCTTTATCCTAGCTTAACTTTCAGTATTTCAAATTTCAAAGAACATCAAAAGATCATGATCACCCGTAGCCGTCGGAAGTAGTGCTAGTCCACGGCTGAGGTGGCAGAACGTGTGTACCGGCGGACTGGCCAGCAGCTGCCTGCTCCCCTGGCTCTCACCATACCAGGTGACCAGGGTCCCACTTTTTCCTCCCAGAATTCAAGCACCAACACGAGGGCGGAAAAAAGAAAAGGGAAAGAGTAGGGCGCGGCAGCGGCGGCGAGAGAATAAAAGCAGCGGCAGTGGCAGAGCCGAGAGGCACTCGACTACTCGAGCGTCCAACACCAGCCAACCCGAGCTCGCAAGCAAAGAAAGCCCAGGCAGGCAGGCGTGCACGGCGCGCGCGGCGAGGCAACCCAAGCCTCCCTGGTCAAGGCTGCGGTGAACCTGCGTCGAGGGGCAGCTCGCCGTCCGTCGCATCGCAGCTAAGCTTGCTTCCCCAAGCTTGAGCCACACGAGACGAGAGAGAGGGCTGTATAAGTCGCCATGTCGTTGTCGTCGTCGCTGTCCAATTTCCTGCTCTGCTGCTTCTACCCGTCGGCCGGCCACCGCCACGGCCACCGCGGCGGCGCGTACTACTACAGCAGCCACCCGACGAACGCCAGCACCCTGTACTACCACGAGGGCCCCTTCGCCGGGCGCAGGATGGGCCGGAGCAGCAGGCCGCTGTCGCTGCAGGTGAGTCCGTTATTAGCTTTGGGCTTTGGCTCTGCTTCTTTCGTCTTCTCCTCCGTCTCTGGCTCTCTGCTTGCGTTGCGTGCTCTGTTCTTTCGTCAGGCGTCACTGCATCAGACATGCATGCGAAAGAAACCACAAAGGCACAAATGGCTGGCAAGTAAGCGACTTGGCTATGCGAATGCGACGTGACATGCGTAAATTTGTTCTGTGTCCGCCACCATTATTTTTAGAATTCGCAGGTTTATTGTTCAGGAAATTTTTTTTTTCTTTTTGCGACTGCAGGTTTAGTGTTCAGGAATTATACTGTAGCTTACGCTGTGTAGATTGATTGGGCGTGCGCGTGCATGCGGAACGCTCCTGTTGAAAACAGCGACGACCTCATGCATGCCATGCGTCCTGAAAAGAAAGCGATAAAGGGAGAGGAAAAAAAAAGATACAGAGAGAAGCCTTTTCCTCGGTAGCTGAAGCTGAAAGCACCGGTGTCGACTGTCGAGAGAGACGAGCATAGCATAGCATAGCATGCTGTAAATTGTTGGAGTAAAATAAAATACTACTAGTATCCTTGTGGTTTGTCAACAGTGAACTTTTCACTACAGTAAAATACTAAGATTATGCAAAGTTTTTCTCTTCTTTTATTATCTTTGTCCGGGGACATCATCATCACATCACACATGAACTGACAGACGGTGGAGCTGAAGGTGCGGATGTGCTGCTCGGGGTGTGAGCGGGTGGTGAAGCACGCGGTGAGCCGGCTGCGCGGGGTGGACTCGGTGGAGGTGGACGTGGAGATGGAGAAGGTGACGGTGACGGGGTACGTGGACCGCCACCGGGTGCTCAAGGAGGTCCGCCGCGCCGGCAAGAAGGCCGAGTTCTGGCCCAACCCGGACCTCCCCCTGCACTTCACCTCCGCCAAGGACTACTTCCACGACGAGGAGTCGTACCGCCGCACCTACAACTACTACCGCCACGGCTACAACGGCGACAAGCACGGCCAGCTCCACGAGCCGCACCGCGGCGCCGACCCCGTCAGCAACATGTTCAACGACGACGACGTCAACGCCTGCTCCATCATGTAGATAGCAGTCGTTGTGTGTTTGTGTGATCATTGTGTATGTGTGATGTGTTCTCTCTAGTGCCCTCGGCGCCTCCCAGAGTCGTAGCAGGGTCAAGAGACAAGCGGTGTGCCTCTCTGCTGTCATCAGCTCAAGCTCATGCGTGTAACAAATGGATGGATGGTGCGAGTTGCGACATGGAATGAGTAGCGGTGCCCTTTGCAGGGAATACAATGTTGCATGATGCAATGCAATTGGCAATAGCCAATCGCTGCCAACTGTCTCTATCCACTCCATGGCCCGAGCGCCATGCGTGCGGCGGCGTGCCCTCCTCTGCCCTTCGTGTTCCCCGATTGTTCAGACACGGCCAAAACCAATGGGACAGCAGAGCATCTTCTTGCTATGCTACCGGCCGCAGCTAGCTGCTACAGCGAAAGGCGCGCGGCTTTTACTAGTTGTCCAGTCGATCTGCTCCATTTTCGCGCGGGACGGCGGGAGAGCTACGGCTAAGCTGAGGCGTAACAGTAGCTAGAACTAGCTTTGGTCCTTGGCGATCGTGGCTACACCACTGCTACGCCGGTTAAATATTCAGTGGCAGCTATCAAGTGCCTGCACGAATGCCCTCAATGGAAGCTGGTTGGTGGGGCATCAGGAAAAAGCCTTGGAACTGGGAAAGCCTTAGCTAGTGGTAGTGTTCTTGAAGTCCGTGATAATTGCACTAATTGAGACACTGTGCAGCCGCCAGCAACAGTAGGCTAGAATACTTTTAATGGATCAGGTTTTTGGATTGATAGTTACATTCACTCACGCCAAAGGAAAAGGGAGTTCGTGATTTATTCTAATCCAACCTTATCAGGTCCTTGTGCACTCTGGTGACAGGAGTTAATTAACGAGCTTGCCAAGCAAAGCATTTTGTAGATGCAGATGTGTGCAGAAAATTAAGGCCCCCTTGGCTCGTAGTTTCAAGTTTAATTGGCTACTGAATTCTATACGACT
Organism: Bothriochloa decipiens; assembly: GCA_023333625.1. Taxonomy (NCBI): domain Eukaryota; kingdom Viridiplantae; phylum Streptophyta; class Magnoliopsida; order Poales; family Poaceae; genus Bothriochloa; species Bothriochloa decipiens. The sequence goes on from CM041628.1 coordinate 93,604,983, forward strand.
TTAGCACACTTTTCAATTTTCTGTTCTAATGAAATAATAGTTTTTTCGGCTGGCCAAATTTATACACGACGGTTCAAGACTATCTACTTAGGATCCAAACTTGTCTTAATAAATTCCGTTGAAAAAAGAGAATTTGTGGTTCGCACATGGAAGGGGGTCAAGACGGCGTGACCCACCGGTTTTTTTAAAGATCCAGACTGTTCCGGCATATAATAATAAGAAGAAGATTGACCCAATTTATAACAAAAACTGAACCCGAAAACCATACAACTCATGCCAACACAACCAAAAGAAACGACAAACCCTTAGAGGATAAGGGATCGGGGAACGAAGGGTTAAGTAGGTCATCGTTGCCCAGCACAAGCAAATCGCAAGCGCAGCACCGACTTCCGACTATGACCACACGCACACAACCAAGCCGAGTCGACTTCCATAGCAACGCCTTGAGGAAGGTTACGGCGCTTGAAGCGCCGCCATCGCTCATCCGACGGACCGGGCTCTCACCCGTGGAAAAAACGTTGGGGTACGACGCACTCAACAGGGAAAACGGTGCCCGCAGGCGTCGTGGTCCGGCTTTTGCCCAAGGTAACCCCAACTCCGACGTCGACCCAAAATTCAGATCCCTGCTTGTCACCACCGTTGTCGCTGCCAGACCTCTACAAAAACCTCGCCAGAGGGGCCTCGACGCGCCAGCTGCACACCGCAGCTGCAAAGTTGCGTCAGCCACCCCTACCAACCAGATGACATGCCGAAGACCAGCCTCGCTCTGCCGCATCGTTGACTGGGCACCCGCCGAAGTCGCTGCCAACGTTACCGCCATCAGCCACATCACGTGCGCCCCCACCATCTTGGGCACCACCCCCAGCCCTGGGGCCGCCAGATCCGGGCAACCCGAACCCGGCACCCCTGCCGACGCCGCCTCTATCTTGACCACAGCCGTAACCAGCTCCAAACACCACCATCACCCCCCGGATAGCCCTCAGCTTCGGCCGCAGCCATGATCGAACAGAGGGGAGCGGCAAGAAGAGAACACCGCCCCCAACACCCTGTACAAAACCGGCCATGACCGCCACTGTCGACCGCAAGAAAGATCCCGCCGCATAGCATCCACCAACTGGGCTGGGCCCCTGCTCTGACTACAGCCATGACCACGCAGAGGGAAGCGGCAAGAAGAGCGCCGTCCCCGACGCCTGCACATGCCAGCCATGGCCGCCACCATCACAGAAAACCAACCATTGGACGCTGTTGTGCCGTCCATCGGCCCGAACCGCCGTCCGGGGCCGAAGTCTGGCCACCTGGCGAGCTCGGCCGAAGGGGGCAGCAATGGACGCCACCCCCATCGCCGCTCGATCGCCGCCGACGTAGGGCCCGCCGCCGTAAGGCCGCGCCGGCCGGCGAGATCTGGCAGCCCGAGGCCCGGATCCGGCCACCTGGGCACCGGATCCAGGCACCCGTGCGCCAGACCACCAAGCCCACCATTGTCGCCGTCGCCCGGTCGCTGCCGCCATAGGTCCCTCCGCCGCCACGAAGCCGCGTCGGTCGGCCAGATCCGGCATTCTGGGCCCGGATCCGGCCACTTGGGCACCGAATCCGGCCGCCCGTGTGTCGGGCCGGCGAGACCCACCATTGCCGTCGTCGCTGTCAAGAATGAAGGAGAGAGCACGCGAAGGAGGACGAGCCCCGCCGCCGCACGTCGCCCTGCACTGGCCCAGGCTCTAGCCGACGCCGCCATAGCCGCAGCGGCTCCCCCCGCTGCGCTCCACGCCGCACGCGGAGGAGGGTCGCCGGCCGGCTGCCGCGCACGCCGCTAAAAAAACAGGGATGAAGGCCCCGCCGTTGCCATCCCTGCCGGCTGGCCGGCCATGCCGGCGGCCAACTCCGACGGCGGCATGACTGGAGGTGAGGGAGGAAGGGGCGGCGCTAGGGTTTCAGGGGTCCTCCCGCGTCGCCCCTCGTGGGAGACGGACGAGAGGGGAGAAAACTAGAGGGGCCCTTTTGCGTGACCCACTGTAACTGCTGCTTGATCCGTGTCATTGCAATCTACTCCTTTGCGAGAGCCGAGCAAAGGCCAATATGTGCACAACAAACACATTTAGTAGGCACGTTAGGGGCAGCCATTTCGTGCAGCTTTCAGTTTTTTTTCCGAACCATAGTATATAAACACAGACGCTCATATATGCATACATACGCACACACATCATACCCTACAAGTACCTCCGAAGACCAAGACTCAAATACAGATTGATAAAGTTATCTCAACAAGCATGTTGCATACTAGAAAGAATTGTTAAATTTTGAAATAAATTTAGAAAAATACAAACATTCTCATCAAGTTGAGAATTGAGAACAATGTTTTCAGTGTAATGTAATACGAAATGAAACCCAGTGTAAAGTATCTTTATCCAAGCCTATCTAATATGGTGAATGTTGATCAAGCCAGACACCAGGGTTAAGGATGAGATTATACATGAATGATGGTACCATCTTTGATATTTCTCGATAGAACCAGTAAGGAGATTAAGGTTACCATGGAGGTCCAAACTTCTCTAACAAAAAATCGAATGGCTTAATTGGCACACAAATTCAAACTTTTTTCTTTTTATTAAGATTACACATGACAATGTAGACGCCCACAACCATTCAAACTTGATGACACTGAACAAATCAAAGACGCCGAATTTCGGTTCCATGTCTAGCAATGACAAGCTGGACCTAACACAAACGGCACATACTCCCCGTGAACCCGCTCGTCTTCCACACCCACAGATCCTCTAGTAGAGGGCTACCATCGCTCGAAAGTCCATAGACCGGGTTCACAGCAATTCGCTGGGATTGACCTGTCTGCCTTGCCTGCCTTCGCCTCGGCAACGGCCGAACCGAAACCGACCGGACGGTTCCCCAATCCCCAATCCGGCAGCCGCGACGAATTTCGATTGATTTCAGCTCTGGCCTTCCGATCGCTCGCGCGCCTCCGTTTGCTTCGCATTCTAGAAGCTAGCATTTGATTTGATTCCATTTTCCACCGCTTGGTCCGGCCCCGGGTAGAAGGAGGCGAGGGAGCGGGGAAAGGTTGCGAGGCCATGGCGGGCTCGTCTCAGGCGGCGATGGAGGCCTGGTGGGACGACGTGAACAACTCCACGCTGTGGCAGGACCGCACCTTCCACGCCCTCGCCGCGCTCTACGGCGTCGTTGCAATCGTAGCCCTTGTAAGCCGCCCTAACCCCCCGCATGATTTTGCCCTCCTCCTGCTTAGCTTAGCTTAGCTTGCAATTGGGGTCTGATTTGATTTGGAGCCACGAGCTAAGGCGGGTACGAGGGTTCATGCAGTTGGACATAGCAGTTTGAGATATTCTTAGCTCTGAATCAAGAGATTAGGTTGAGAATTGAGAGTTGTAGTGTGTATTCCAAATGTGATTGATAGAAACTGAGGCAGTGGTTATCAGTCTTATTAGCTCATTTGATGTTAATCTTCTCAGGTCCAACTGATAAGAATTGAGTGCCGGGTTCCTGAGTATGGATGGACAACACAGAAGGTGTTCCATTTCCTAAACGTCGTTGTCAATGGTGGTGAGTTCATTGTTGTGCTAACTCGGTGGTCGAACTAGGCCTTAGTCTCCTGGTCATGTTCTGTGGTAAACTGGTGTCTGTGTATGCAGTGAGGTCAGGTGTGTTTGTACTGCGACGGAATGTGCAACTTGTACACCCTGAGGTTTGTGTAACAAGAAGATTTGTGTTTTGTTTCAGTCAGCTGGTTGGAAACAACTGTAGTGATGTGTATCAATTCTTTCTTGTAGATATTTCAACATGTGCTTATTGATTTGCCTGGCCTAGCATTCTTCACAACATATGCTCTGCTAGTTCTCTTCTGGGCTGAGATTTACTATCAGGTTAGGTTGCAGTTCAACAGTTTTTTGGCATGGTTCTGAGATCACTGCTGTGCTTATTGTTTTATGCTGATGTTTGCTAGGCGCGTGCGGTGTCGACTGATGGGCTCCGGCCAGCTTTCTACACAATCAATGGAATGATCTATGTCATTCAGGTAATTTGTGTATTTGGATTTCTCACTAATGGGCTTCTAAGAGTATGTACTAGCCAAAGAACGGTTCTCTTTTTTTTGCACCATGTCAAGGCTCCTGGTTCTTAAAAGGTTGATAAGATGTTTTAAGTTTGCACCAGTGCTTAATGTGTACTGACAAGGACAAGGTAGATGGTAGCTAAGCCTATTCAAATACCAGTTTGCATTGTAGGAATTAACTTCTATTTTGGTGCTTAATGATATTACAGCATTCTCTCTTAAGCATCCATGTGTAAACACCTTGCATCATACATGCCCTAACAAAATTTGAAATTCTCTTATACCAACTCTTATGTCAAAGTATTAATGTGCAGTAATCTGTCTTTTGATATGTAAAGTGATCACATGAAAATGTTGGGGCATTGTTAAACATTAAGAATATTAACACAAGTATGGATCAAGTATATTATTAGTTTTTCTCGAACAACATAGGAGAGCTGTTTGTCATTTCATTTAAGGGAGAAGAAATAATACAAAGGAGAGGCTAATGAAGCCCCTACCAACACATTTGATACACACGCGGGGCAAAACAGTTACCGGTGTGGCACTGTGAAGAAAAACCACTTGCTCTAGTCACTCAAGATTAAGGGCTGAAGCTCCCGTCGTACACCACAGGTTACCAGCCTACCCTCATTGGCCACCATTTTGAGGAGGCCGTGAACATTTGGCCTAACCCTTCAAGAGCACAACATTGTGGTGTTTACACGGTTTTCTGGACGGTTAGGATATGATTAGAGATTTTAGACTTTTGTGCGGTTCCTTGGGAACACTTCTGGTGATATTGTACGACCAACTTGGGAACACTGTCAAGTATTATTTTTAGTGGCTTTGTTGTGTAAAATTAAGATAACCATATAGCAAGATGTCATGAAAATATCGAACTTTGAAATAAAGAAACGCTATAGTTTAACACTTCTTCACTGTCCTAATGCCAATGATAAGTGTGAGGACCAAGAACTCCTCTTGCTTGCGTGATTGTCTGATTTGATATTTGCTGGATGTACTGCATGAATGCCCTGGTAAATAGTATGCCTACGCCATTTTCACTTCATTGCTTGTTATGCTTTTGCTTGTGAAGTGGCACTTTTTTCTAGAGTATTTCTTAATAGGTATTTGAAAATCAAGGAATTGTTATGCGATGTCACTCCTCATTTCTTTTGTGATCGACCTGTAAAATTCAAGATACTACTGTGGCTGCTCATGTGGTGGAAATCAGTTCAAGCCGTGGTAATTTTGTCAAAGATGTTCTTTGCAGGTAATGTCATTGTTTCTTTTGGTTTCCCCTGCAGGTTGCCACACTATGTTTTGCACTGTAAGAGCAATGGACATTTACAGCATAAAATCATATGATACGTTGTTCTTTTTGGTTTGCGTGAAGTACATAATTAGACATATTAGTTAATGAAAACATTCATGAAGTTTCATAGAAACGATACTCCTACATGAATAACAATTCCAGAAACTACAGTGTAACCTTAGTTTCTTGTATCCACCATTTATCAAAAAAATAATTTTTGTGGTAAGTTATTTAAAACAAATTATGTTGCAATCCATGATTTTATTTTGTGTACTTTTTTATCTCTTCTACTAACACGGCGTTACTTTTCAGCTATATCCTTATTTGCTGCGTTTGGTTTCCTTCTATATGGAGGGAGGTAATGGCTTATTCCTTGATATGTCTTTGTTTAACAACTGATGACTAAGCTATTTGCCATTGGTTAACACTATTATGGTTGCACTGCTACTACAGAAAACAAGAACTTAGCATTCATGGTAGTTTTAAGAACAAGATATTTTATGTACACTTTGCCCCTTGATTTGTGCTATGTGAGGTTGTTTGAAAAGTAATATTCCCAATACACTAAATAAGTGCACAAATTGAGGCCATGCAAACATCCTGTATTTTTCTGTTATCTTCAAAAATATTGTGCTGATCCTTTTGAGTTAGTTATAATAATGTGGGTATCCTCGTATAGGCTATTCCTGATGTTGCAGCGTTTCCCTGTTGAGTCAAAAGGTCGTCGGAAAAAGTTGAATGAGGTACTTTGCTATCCGTTGTCTTCCACTATAGAAACACATCTTGATGATTTGTTTGCTTAACATTAGAATATATTATCCCCTTCAACGCAGGTTGGCTATGTGACCACCATTTGCTTTGGTTGCTTCTTGATCAGATGCATAATGGTAAATCCTATGTAATACCAATTTGGTTCTCAAATAATCCCAGTAATAGACTGACCTAGCGTGTCTATCTTGCAGATGTGCTTAAGTGCATTTAATAAAGATGCTGATCTTGATGTTCTGAACCATCCAATCCTGAACTTCTTTTACTACTTGGTATGTTTTTCATTCAAATAAATTGTTGGTGCAGGTTTAGATAGAAGTAATAGTATCATAGGTGCATCTTGAACTTTGTGATATCAATTGGATGTCTTATATATGATCAGTTTTTGCCCTTGCTGATATTCTTTTCTGCTGGTGTTCACTGTGTCCTGTGCAGCTGGTTGAGATTGTGCCATCATCTTTGGTACTGTTCATCTTAAGGAAACTGCCACCAAAGCGTGGGATTGCACAGTACCATCCAATCCATTAGCCAGGAATGTGCATGGTCCGTTGCTAACAGTTCCATCTAATTGCCAACTACAACAAGGCAAATGTGTGTTTTTTTAGATCAAGAATGTGACACCATATACCTTTGTTTGTAGCCTTGTAGGTTAGTAAGCTTTCATACATAGTAGGTCTGGCAAATATAGCTTGTTAAAAATGTAACCCCGCGGTTTGTTGTAATCCCAACAACTGTCAGCAATACAACATGTTTGACGAATTGAGGTCTCCGTCTGTAAACTTGAGAACAGAAGACGACACTGAGCATTATATGTGATTGGGAAAATGTGTGATAGGATGATAGGATTTCGATATTTCAGAAGAGTCGGTGCTGTATGGGTATTATAGTAGATCCTAATTCAGTGAAACAAGCTCTGATGAACCTGGAAGCTGTTGGTCCACTTTTTTTTCTTCTTCGTCCAAAACAAGCAAGCCTGGCACTGATTATTTTGGAATAAATCCATGAAACCGTGAGTAACTTAACCAACTGAGCTATGTATGTTAAGTTTGTGACGTCGGGCCAGTTTAACACCTTTAGAAAACCATCTCCTGAATTCCAGCTGTGAATTGTTTGAAGCACTAATCATGCATGAAGCATGAACATGCAGCTGCTCGTGATCTGGAAACTTGCGAGACACTCGGGGTAAACTGAAAGACGTTGCTTATTACTGTACACATAAAAGCGCGCACCTGTATGATGATCAGTCAGCTTGACAGCATGTGCCGGATCACAGGAGGAACCAACTTCAGATAAGTGTAAGAACAGGTTGGCCGGCGGACCGCCGAAGGGGAACGGAGAGGATTTGAAATGTCATCCTCATTCTTATCTCTTCACTTGTGCTACTCTGACTTGCAGGTGGCATTGCATTATTCTTGTCCATCCGAGCCTGACCCAACAGGAATAATGGCCAACCGCCATTCCTTCCCGAGCCAGTGCACCTACGTCCGGCGAGCAAACAAACCATGCAGTTTCAGTGGCACAAGCGCACAGCCACGGTTCCTGAGACTGAGAGTGCCAGCCTGAACGAAAGAATTCGATCGGGCATTTGGCGAACAGAAAGCGTGTCAGGTCAGGCAGTGCTGGGTCGGGAGCCGGCAGGAATCAGGGTCGAGGGCCCCGGAATGATTGCCACGACGGCCGGACCCGGCGGCCGGGAACACGACCCGGTGTCGTCCGCACGCCCGTGTGCGGATCGGACGGACAGATTGAGAGTTTCAGAGGATGCCCTTTCCGCGTCCTGCAATCACCCCAAGTTCTGAGGAATCCGGGGTGGAGTAGAGGGGCCAGCGAACCAGGCAGCCGGCACCACCGCCAGCACCCCCGAGCGGCGCCGTCGACACCTCATCAAACGACATGTATGTGGTGGGTCATTTTTTTTATTTGTTTAAAGGCCGACTGAAGAATATTGAGGGATCAGGTCAGGCCGGTCTATTTCTTGATTTTTTTTTCCTTTTTTTTCTATTTTGTGTTGGAATGCATTGCTTCAAAATTCTCCATGTCCTTTGAAAAAAAATAAAACATTTAGCTATACAATTCCAAATAAACGCACTACCAAGACATATATTTTTTTTGAGGCAACCAAGACATATATCGTTAACAAAGCTATCCAATACCTATCAATACCTCCAAGCAGTCTTTAAAATCCAAAGGTTGAGATTGCTGATGATTGCATGGTGATTTGATTGGGAAAAAAAATCATAGATGGGCTAGACTTGCTCCACCTGTACACTGTACGGTAGATCAGAGGAATCAAGCGTTGAATTAGGCGTTGATCTTTCACGTCATAATATCATCATCCATCCACGCCCGCCAAAACTAAGAGAAACCACACAAATTCGGCCCTACCGAGAAAGACAAAGGAACGGAGGGGCAAATTGTTGGCCGGGTACGCCGTACGCGTACGACACACAGTAGGGTTTTGCTAAAATCCAGTACGACATACAGTAGGATACGTATAGAAAAAGGACACTAGGATGAAGGACTAGTAAACGTCCACAGAGAACATGGCAAGGCATACTTGTATCTCCCACGGATAAAAAAGAAAGAAAGTAAGATTACCGGATCGTGCGAAAAAAAATTTAGGTCACCTCTCGCCCTCCCCGTGCGAAACCGTGGCTCAAAGCCACGTAATTAACCGCGCCAGCAGGTGGGGTCACCTTATTCCCATGATTACAATGCGACAAATATGGAAGCCATACGGTAATTATGGCCACGTTAATCGCGCTGATCCACAATCGTTGCAATCCGGTCTAAATATAGAAGACACGCATGCTCCATCGTTACATTCCGTAATCTCCCGTGCTCTAAATTTGGAAGGCGAGGTCGTCCTCCCCATCATCCACGATCTCTCTCCCCCATGTGACAGCATCGCCCCGCCGCCTCAACGCCTCGGACCGCGCTGTCGTCCTCGCCATGCATCATCGCCGCCTTGACGCTAACGGACGTCCCACGGCCTCGATAACGTTGAATGCGCTACTGCCGGAAAGGCCGCCTCCACAACTAGTCTGCGCCCTTGTCCCGTCCTTTGCTAGGACGCCGTCATTCTCGCAGGGCGGCAGCGCCGTCGTCGTATGGAGTAGGTAATTCATCGATCTACCCACTGTTCGTGTCGTCGCAGTTTGGATGTAGTTTTATTCTTCTCGCCGAGCTATAGGGTTTCCTAACGTACCGTTGTTGACACCGTTTTTTGACACGAGTCAATATAAGCCGAAAACTGTGCTGATCGGCAAGGGAGTGGTTATTCTCCGACATTGCTTCTGAGTTGCCGATGGATGATTGCCGATAAAGGACATGTT
>CM041628.1:93614467-93664092 GCA_023333625.1 Bothriochloa decipiens
TTCGACGACTTCGTCACCAGTACCTTTTCCTTTTCAACGAGTTCTTTCAAGAATCAGCGGGCTGCATCAACTTGATCTCCGGCGACCTTGCAGGTTCCGCGTCTACCGAGCACGATTCAGGCTTTGACGTCCGGGCGTATCGCTGTCGTCTCGTCTGATCTGTTCAACAGTTATCGAATATCATCTGAGCTTTGACGTCCGGGCGTATCGCTGTCGTCTTGTTCGGATCTTATTCAAATTTATCATCCTTGTCGATTAACAGGTCAAATCGACTGACACGCCTTGATATCGAACTAGGGTATTAGCCCGGTGTGTTTGCAGATCCAACGCCTTTTTGCATCAACAACCGCTGGCCGCCATTACTGCATGTGGCTGGCCTTGGCTTGCTATATGGGTACCGCTGTAGCCGGCTGTGGCCGGCCATGACTGGTTGCGGATGCTGCCACTGTGCGAGCTCACCGTACTCCCTCCGTCCCTAAATAAGTGTCGCTTCGCTTACCGAGAAGCAAATGCCGGCAATTTTTATAAATAATAAGTATTATCGATTAGTATCATAATTCATATCATTAGAAAGATCTTTGAATCTATTTTTTTAATAAATTTATTTAGAGATACAAATGTTGCATATATTTTCTACAAATCGAGGTGTGGATGTTGCCGCACGCTGCGTGCTAGCTCGCTGCCTCACCCTTTCACTCTTTGACCGGCAACTATTGTTGAAGCTCCTGATGCCTAGCGGATGCTACCTGCTGCTACTAGATGGCTAGCTAAAAAAAGTATGGCAAAGAAGCTCAAGTAGACCAAAATCTGTTTTTTAAGTAGAATATTGGGCACTATTTAGGGTTGAGTCACATATTATTTACTTATCATCTTGACAGCACAGAGATTAGGTCCTTTTTTCTTAATCTGACTGTTAGGTGCTACGAGAGTACAGATTAGAGTATATTTGTATTCTGATAAGTCATACCATTATCAGGGTTTAAATAGCTATTTCTTGATGTGATTCAAGGCGTCAGCGTGCAGCAATAACTTTTGAATTGTTTTCATTATTCTCGGGTTTGCATACATGCAGTTAACTGATACTGTGACCTAAATAACAGACTACAATAAGTACTATTGCATATACGACAACATACTGGAGTAGAATGAATGACCATACCTGAAACTGTGGCTATATGTTCAGTAAATTGAAACTGTGGCTACATTTCAGTAAATTGCACTCCATTCTGATATCACTATTTGTGCGATCTACTACAGTAACCAGAGTTTTCTTCTAACAAGCTAAGCATCAAAGTTGTGAATTCTTCCGATTGATTGTTCATCTTTTCGAGGTAATCATCGACAAGGTTTGTTTGTGACTACTTTTATGAATCTATAAGGCCCATATGCATTTAGACTACTTTTTACGAATGCATAATTGCCATGTTTCTTTTTCAGTAGTGGATTCAGAAACAAATAGCTGCAGTTAGCGTTTAGTGCAAAAATAATTAAAACTAATGTCATGCTTGAGACAGGATGGAATTTATTAAGTGGGAGTAAAGCGCCCTTTGCCATCCGGTGGCATCACTCTTTGATTTTCAGTTAACTGATTATCTCAAGCCTTCAAAGGTAACTGCGATGGTGTATAGCTAAAATGTGTGTCCAACTATATATTTCATGTATGTATATAAACAGATCCCTAGAAGTAACTGAAATGTCATGATCATTTTTAAGAGCACTCAGCCAGGCTAAATTATTTCCAAGAGCTGATTTGATAACCTCTTTTTAACTTAGTTCAAAACAATAAGAGTGGGATACCCTTTTTCAGGTAGTGTTGATGGACACGCCAAGGCTATCCGGTGATTGAGTATCTTTGGGGGACCTTACAAATACATCCCATGAAGGTATATAAACTCTTACAACATCTCTACATGTTCTATGTTCATATGGTTGCAACTCAGGACCAAAATTCACTGAAGGGTATAATAACCGAATGGGGTTAGTGCCACTTGGCGGGCACCGTAATGAGAAGAAGAGGTAGACGGAGAGAGAACCAAATGCAACAATCTTTGATGAAAACAAGGGTGAAATAAACATGAAACATTGTGAGAGTTATAAGATGAATAACCAAGGTCGTGTTGATCTTGATAACAATATGGCAGCCCATTCAAAAGGTATGTATCACTTTAACTGTTAATCAAATTATAATCAATAACTACTTATACTATATTTCAAGTTGCAGATGGGAATAAGACAAATGAAACAAACAAAAATAGTGATTGGCTCCATATGCACTCAGCCTACACTAATGACTCCGAGCAAGTGTCAGGTAACTTATTCAGTTAATACAAGTATTTATTACTGCAGCTACTGCAATTATCATAGTGACATATTTTGCTTATTGTATGGATCAATTAGTATTGTATGGATTAATCATAATTTTTTATGTTTAAACTTGCAGATGAGGATATAACAAATGAAATGGACGAAAATAGTGATTGGCTCTTGACTGTGATAATTTCACAAACTTTGCTTGTTTAGATTAAATATCACTTTGATGTGTTATTTAATTTCGATATTATTTTCTTATTATGCGGTCTATGTGTTTATATATAAAAGTTTATCAACCCGTAGCAGCGCCCGCGCACGATACTAGTAAGTACAAATTTGTTTAAAGCAGCAAAATCAAGCCACAGCGCAACACAATAATGTTGGAGCAGTTGGAAGATCACCATCAACGACCAATGCTGTTGCGCCGGCCGGATTTGGATGGAGATACACAGTAACATAGCAGCTGGACGTCCTTGTTCTGATGAATTTACGTGCTGTGTCTCTATATATATATATATATATATATATATTGACTTGAATTCGTGCGGCATCGCATATGGATCTCTCTCTTGTAGCCGGCGGTGTATGGCCTCATGCATGCATTATCCCTTATCCATGTTCTTTTTCTTCCTTCATTGAAGGAGCATGCCATGCCATGCCATGCATACTGACCCCTAACCTAGAAAATGGAACTCCTGTCTCACACTTTTAGTTCCTAGTGCTGCTTATTATGTCCTGAAATTCAAACTTTATTCTCTTTATCAACAAAATAGTATAATTATATAAAAGTTTATGCTGTACTATAAAGGTGGTTACATTAGATTTATTTTTAGAATACTTTTTTGATGAAAACATTTATAGAATACTTTGTATATGTTATAGGAGAAATTAGCGGTTAAAATATGACCTTGGAGACCCACACTAATAATTTATATTGTATTTTAGAACGAAGTGACTACTGGTGGCCCGGTGGGTTTGTTATAACTTCAGCTGGCTCATCTCTTTTGAGTTTTTTTTTTGTCCCCAATCAGCGGCTACCACCGGCTCAGCTGGCACGCGCAGGAAGGTACGGTGCATGAGCCTCGCAGCTGATTGCACCTAGCTAAATGATCTGTTCTCCTGTCATCAACCGCTAATTGGATGGTGATTATTCCTTTCCCCTGTTCGGTAGATGTGCCAACAAAGTGGGTTGCCACAGATTACACTTACACCTTAGCTAGTAGCTTCTAGTACAATCATCGATCTGAGCCGCCAAGAATCAGATCTTGAGGTATAGTATATATATAATCTACGCACACCTTAGCGCTCGATTAGCATTCACGAGCATTACACTGTTGTTAGCTGGTCAAAGTCGTCGTTGCATGAGCATACCATTGCGTGATTATTGCATAATTACATGAACCTAACCCACTAATCATGTTTTGGGGGCATCTTTGTCTGATGAGCAACCTATTATATGCTTGTCTACACCTATGTTTGCACTTGAAACGATCGAATGCATCCTCGCTCGTTGTCAGCCCAACTCCAAAGGAGATTAGAGAGTACTACTACGTAAAAGGGAGGTGCTGGTCACCTGGAAACGGCATGCCTTTTGAGCACCAGCGAAGAACACAGCCAACCAGGACACTGCTCTGTGTTCCCTGGATTCTTGCTTCCTTTTTCACCTTTTTGGTATGTGCACAGCAGAAAAAGCAATAGCACATCATATTCATTATAATAATATATATAGTGTTGGTACATAATGGTACACTTACTCAAGAGTCGACACTGTTCTTCCCATCTCAGAAAAGGCGGGCTGGGACACCTGAATTTCACATGAAGCAGCGTGTTCCGTTCTGTCCATGAGAATGAAAATCAAGGGCGATTCCCAGGTGATCTGGCATGAAGGAACGATCCTGTGATCCTATTATCTTTGCTTCGAGAAATTCACGAGCTGGCGGCAGCATATATGAATGAGAATGACTGAATCTCTGCCTGCTTAGAGCGTGCATGGTACAGTGATGATACTGGACCACAAGGAAAAGAGGAGCTCGAAACCAAAACGGCCGTGACTCAGTCAATATCCATATTGCCATGCAAAGCACAGTAGGAGTATACTCCTAGTCATCTGTGTGACCGTGAAAAACACACGTGAGTATAAACGACCGTAGATGTCTATGATATTCATATTTATAAGTTTTAAATTTTTTTTAAAACTTTACACATCAATAGTATCAAAATAGATGGGCATTGTCTCAAAGTTTGAGATTCAAAATTTTTTTTATAAAATTCATATAAAAAAATAAATTTCACTGAAATTTATTTTTTTATATGAATTTTTACAAAAAGTGTTTGAATCTAAAATTTTAGGACAATGTACCTCTGGTTTGGTACTATTTATATATAAAGTTTTAAAATTTTTTAAAAACATCCAAATATGAATTAGATACTTTAGCATATGAATTTTTATAAAAATTATTTGAATCTAAAATTTTGGAACAATATACCTCTAATTTGATACTATTTATATATAAAATTTTTAATTTTTTTAAAAACATCTAAATATGAACTAGGTACTTTAAAAATAGACATCACGTGGTTTCCGACATGTGGCCCAATCTGAACACTCCCTCGTGTCATGTGTGGGTGCCTTTTGCTCCTCCTGTCATCGTCACGTCCAGTTGCACCGCTCGGCAGCCTCTGCCCGGCTGCCCCAGCCTGACACAAATGCGAAAACGGCTCGTCACGGTGTCCTTTGCGGTTTGGCCACCACTTCAAATTTTTCCTACGACCTGACCGGCGTACTAAACGTACGAGGAATTCAATTTATTTGCCCGTCGCTCGGACACGGACCGTACGCTCCACACGTGCGTCTCCTGTCACTCTGTCACTTGCAAATTTCCAGGTCCTGCTTTTTTCTTTTTTTTGCCTCACAGTAAACCACATAGTACGGAGTGCTATTATTTTATAGCATTCAATTTATTTTCCCCGTCGCTCGACTCGGACCGTACGCTCCACACGTGCGTCTCCTGTCACTCTGTCACTTGCAAATTTTCCAGGTCCCGCTTTTTTCTTTTTTTTGGCCTCACAGTAAACCACATAGTACGGAGTGCTATTATTTTATAGCATCAGGAACGGTTCAGCAAAATCTCGCAAGAAAAGAAAGGAGAGATTTTGATTTTTGAATTTGCACTCCGCAGTCCGCAGCAGCTGGCAGAGGGGGGGACACCGGAGACACGCAACACGCTAGCCGAACTTGCTGCTGGCGCTCAGACGATTCACCTCGGTTCAGGAGGTTTTCTGTGTTCAGATCGTCTGCTCTGCAGACTGCTGCAGCTGCGTGCAGACCGCGGCGCACGTAATCTGCTGCTGCGCTGCGCTTGCTTGCTGCAGTGGCAATGGTGAACGGCTCGAGATGGATGGAGCCATGGACCAGACAAATGCAATTTACACCATCACCTGCCAGAAATGCTGGTAGCGCTGCCCAAAAATACTCATCTGGTGGAACGATTATTACTGTGTTGTTCACCAAAAAGGCAAAGAAAATGTCCAACTGAAACATTACTGGAAAACGGGAGCAAGTTCATCAAACAGTCAACAAAGTGCAAGATATGCTCATTCTCTTCCCCGATTATCTGCACGAGAGAAGAGAAGTGAACTCCAATTATGTCGGCGAAGAACCTCGATTATATAATGTAGCGAGCAGTAGCCTAGCGAAAGCCTTCGAAGAGGTGAGTGTTTCATGGTGAAATCTTATAAAAATGTTTTAGTTGTACTAAAATACTTTTTTCTTTAATAAAAAAAAAGACATAAATCTTTTACGTGATTAAAAAAAAAAGAGAAGCGGACGTTTGCACCCATCCAAACACGCAGCAACAGACGGATAATTCTTTTGTCTCATGAAACAGAGGCGAAAGGATCCAATCCAATCCAATCCAATCTCTCCCCAGCAGCACCTGCAATCGCTAGTGCACAAGCTTCTGCCGCTAATCGCATTAATTAATTAATAAACCCACCGCCACTAATCGCACTACCACTACTAAAATGCAGAGATCGCAAGTCCACGGCCCGCCCCCAATCCCCACCCTCCACTTCTTAAGCTCCCTGTCTGTCGCCTCGGCGGCCGGTCTCTAATCCTCCTCCGCCTCCTCCTCGTCGTCCGGCCTCCCGCTCCACCGGGGGGCTCGCCATTGATGGAGTACGAGCGCATCCACGACCCGCTCCCGCGTCGTCAGGTGCCCGCCTCGCCGCGATCCCCGCCTCAATTCGCTCTCCGGGTGCTCCGTTTCTGGATCTTGTCTTGCTTTGCTTGGGTGCTCCCCTTCCTCCTGATGTCGTGCCGCCGGTGCTTCGGGGTTCGATTTGCTTATACTTTCGCGCCGTCTTGGGTTCGTCGTGTTTTGGACGAAAGGTTTGAGGCTTTCCGTAGTGTGTGCTGTTCGCGAGGTGACTTTTTAATGATGAGGTTCTCGCCTCGGAAGGGAGGCGCGCCTGTCGTCGCTGAACTCGATGACGGTTCAGTTTGGTTGGACAGGTCCGATTCCATGTTGCAGGGATGCTTTTTTATTTTTACCATTCTTCCCCATTCTTCTATTTTTCTATCGAATTCGTCTGAAGCTTTGGTACTTGTGCGACTAAATTCGACGAGCATTTCGCCGAAAAGCTGCAGCTTTCTCATGCATCTGATGTTACTCGTCACGGTTCTTGTTAAATTTTGTGGCGCTTTCTGTGCCGTAGCTTTCAATCGCCGGCGACTTTAAGGAGTGGATTGGGATGGGTCGAGCGTTTCAGTGCACATTTCACTAAAAAGCTGAGATCTTCTTGTCCCTTCCGTCGTTGTTTCAGCTTTCTTCGGTTCGAATTCAGCAGTTTGTCGGTTCAATTCGCCTTCTGCGCACCATTTCGATTCTACCTCCGCCACATTTCACCCTTTCTATCGCGGCGTCACTGAACCATTTCTTCTGTCCTTCCATCCTGCTCTGCCCAGTCCGGTGGATTTTCTCCAGCTAAGCTACGAGCAATGCTTCGCGGGCTAGAGAAGCAACAGCGCAACAACGGCGAGGACACGTCGCCGGAAGCCAACGACTCCGGCGAGTTCGACGACCGGAGTAAGTCCACCGCCTGACCAATTGTCAAGCTGTTCATATATGATTTTTACCATTTGCTGAGCACGAGTTCTCGGATACTGAATACTCTGAATGCGTCGACAGGGAGCTTGGAATGCTCCACCTCCACCGAGATGTCGAGCAACAGCGGCCACAGGTCAAGAAACCGAGCCCCGGACGACGACAGCTTCGACTCGGAGAGCAGCTCATCGGGCCCGCCGACGGTGAAGAGGTCGGCCACGGTGGCCGCGTTACTGCCGCCGTTCTCTCGGCCAACACCGTCCAAGTGGGACGACGCCGAGAAGTGGATTTCCAGCCCGACGTCAAACCGTACTGGCCGTGCGGGGCCTACAGCTGGAACTGTGCCAAAGAAATCTGCATTGGCATTTCCCGAGCATGGAGGCCGTCCACCAGCTGTTGCTAAGGTGGTCGCGGATGTGCCTACCAACACTGGGCCATTGGTTAACAATTCAGATGGTAAGCATGAACTTTGCCATGCTATATTTTTTTTATTGTTTTCAGCACACATATTAAATTTATAGACCAGTGAGGGCATATTTCTGATTAATGCCATTGTATTTCAGCTCCAGCCTGTTTTGTGTGTCTGAACTTTCGAGTCCTAACTATAATTTAGTCATATTTTATATTTTATAATGTAGTGTGAAGAGTTAAGGATTATCTAGAACATTTGGTTGCAAGTTTGAATTGTTGGAGCGGGGTGAATTGGGGACAGGTAAAGTGTAGCATCATGAGTTGCCCGTGCAGAGAAGTCTGCCTTTGATTTTCAGCTGTTCTTTTCATCATGGCAGTTTCTCAGACCCTTAAAAAGTAATAAATATATTTCATTTAACACCCCTTAAATATATAATAAATACATAAAGGTGACAGTATAATATACCTAAATCTGCCCACCAACTAAATGCTTTACTTATATATTTTCTTTTGGAAAATAACTAGCAGGATAAATGCATTCAGATCAGGACATATCTGTGTCATTGTCTTATTACCTGTTAGCTGCATGCACTTAGAACCTCATAGATATTTGTAGAATAAATTATCATCAGCGTATTTCTTTTTTTCGGGTCTCGCCCATCCTGATTCACATAAACCTACACACGATGCTTCAACAGTTGATGGACCAGCACCTGCAGTTAGGTCTGTCTCTATGAGAGACATGGGAACAGAAATGACTCCAATTGCCAGCCAGGAGCCTTCTCGGACCGCGACTCCTATAATTGCATCTAGTCCAACTTCCTCTCGGACACCAACTCCACAACGCACCACAGAATTCAGTGTGAGTAATATAGATTCTAACAAGATGGAGATGTCTGAAGAGGAGCTACAAATAAGTACAAGACAGGAAATTATGGATCTTGGCGAAAGGTTAGGCAAGACTACTATAGCTGCTTGGGCAAGCAAGGAAGAGAAAGCTGCTGCACATTCCACGAGTACTACAGCCTATAAGGCTGTTGATATCAACAGGGAGAATCGAGCAGCAGACTGGCAGGAGGCAGAGAAGGCAAAGTATCTTGCGAGGTATATTTGATCCTAGTTTAGTTGTAATGTCATCTTCTGTTCATCTTGAAATAACATTTTAAAACACACATAAGATTTAATGCTTTCCATTGTTATAACATATACAGAAACTAGTTTTAGGGTCATCTGTGGTACAGAACTGCAGAACATATGGATTATGGAAGCTAGGCGAAACTGGAGGTTGCAGATTTATTGTTTCTCACTGATCTTCAACATTATGCAGGTTTCAGAGGGAGGAAGCAAAGATCCAAGCTTGGGAAAATCTCCAGAAAGCGAAAATTGAAGCTGAAATGAAAAGGATAGAGGTAAAACCTCCACTCTCTGCTACTCACCTGATTATATAGTGCCATAGATACTTTTCACTTGGAGCCTGTATGTATGCAGTTTCCTATTTTATTTTAAGTAGTAATTACTAAACCAAAAGAAAGGACCATCATCCCAAGCAACATCTGACTATCGTGCGATAGGGGTAAACTAGGAATATGAAGTGTTCCTCCATTTCTTTCTATAATGCCTATCAGGACTTGAAAAGGTCTTTTTGAGAGTATAATTTGGCTATCAATTCCTCTTACAATGTATCATTAATTACTGCAAAATCAATATTGTATAAAAGAACTGTGAGATGCAAATCTATTGATGTGACTTTTACATACTAAGCTTGCATATAAAAGAACTTGTACGAAGTTTGACGGTTTAAAGTCATAATACGTCCTATAAAAGAAACCGAGGGAGTACCTAAATTCTGCAAGTTCAGTATAATTTGATATTGGTTACCATTCGTGAGTTAGTATCCAGAACATTCCTTTTCTGCCGCCTAGTGCGCACTGGACTGGATGTCTGAATCGTCACACTTCCACGCTCCAGTGTTTTCTGCTGGGCACAGGCAACAATGAACCTTTTTGCTCATGAATTCTGTCTGCTAGGTCGATCATATTCTGTTTCAGTCACGTAGTATGAACCAAAAAGGTGCCCATGAATTCGATGCATGTATTCAGAGACAACTGAAGAGAAGCTCGGTTTGCAGAATCTGACAGAAGCTCCCTCTCTGATTGCAGGCCAAGATAGACCGGAAACGGGCGCGAGAGCAGGACAGGCTCGCCAGCAAGCTGGCCGCGGTAAGCCACCGAGCAGAGGCGAAGAAGGAGGCCGCGGAGGTTAGGAGGAATCAGGAAGCCGCGAGAACGGAGCAGCAGGCAGCCCAGATTCGAGAAACCGGGCATACGCCGTCCTCCTTCTCCTGCTGGTGCTGGTGCCTGTGATTCTCATTCCTTCTCTGGATGACCAGTCTCTCGACTGTAACATAGCATGATCCGTGATCTTTGGCCGTGGTAGGAAAAAATTGCTCACTGTACGACTTGTAGTGTAGTGCCTTGTTGGTCTCATGGTGTCTCGTCCTCTCACGAAGGATTGCAGCAGTGTCGTCGTTCGTGGACAGCCATGGACTCCTTGTTGGGCTCGCGGGTTAATATTGGACAGCCTCGCGGTTAATATGGTCTGTTGGGCTGAGTGGGCCGAGATTCTCGTTGCAAGGTAGATAGGGCCCGTCAGGATATTTGGAGGTGGGCTGGATGATCAGCTCGGCCCAGGAATTGGATCGCAAGCAAATCCGAACGGCTCCGCTTTCCCGTTCTATTCTGACGTCGTCGTCTCTTACGCGGTCTCTCTATCTCTATCCATCCATGGGCATGGGGTGCAGACTGGAACCACCTGTCCGCCCCCGCCCGCTCCTCTCGTCTCCCTCCCAGGGGGCTATAAAAATTGCCCGCCCACTTCGAACCCAACCTAGACTCGCGCCCACTTCGATCCCAACCTAGACGACTCGTCCCTCGTCGGATATATACGTACCATACCGGCCGGCAGCAACCGCCCGATCCGGGCGATCGACAGACGCGGCCAGCGCCCGATGGAGACGTCGACGGCGTCGATGATGATGGACCACCACCACCGCGCGGCGCCGTCGCTGTCGGCGGAGGAGAAGCGGCGGATCGAGCGGGTGGCGCGCTGCGTGGCGCTGGACCGGGACGGCGGGGACCTCACGGAGAAGCTGCTGCTGCGCCTGCTCGGCCTCACGCGCAACGCCCGCCGATGGGGTTTCCTCGCGCCGGACCACCCGCTCCACCCCTACTACCAACAGCATAAGGTCTCCGAGCGCTGCCGCAACCTACGCCCGCGCCACGCCGCCGCCGACCGGTGAAAACCATCCGTTCTCCTAGCGCATGCATACGCATTGCATGCGGACGTGCAGCCGGATCGACCATTGATAGGACGTACTCAGCCATTATACACGCGCATCACCTAGTCTGGCCTCTTCTCTTTTACGCTGCCGATTCGTTTTGTTAATCGCAGCATCTTGTGTTAATTGTTAGGGATGATATGGGAGAAAATGATAATCGAAGAAGCATGCAACGGATCCGGAAATACATTGATATGCCTAATTGCAGCAATTATGAAAGCAGCTGTCCATTGATAGTTTTTCAGATTTGAGATCGAAATGTTTATGTGCCGATGTGTACACCTATAATTAATTACTGAAATGCTTTGTATCCAGTTGCTGCCATGTATCAGTAATGATAATGCTTGGTTTTGCATCCAGAGAAAGCAACAGAAATGCTTGGAATGTACAGTTTGGAATGCTTCCATTATGTTTGGAATGCTTCCATTATCCTGGAAGTCTTTACTATTTTGCACTATACTATTTTACTTGTAGTCAGGTATGAAGCAACAGAAATGCTTGTGAGGACCAAGAGCTGAGTACAATTGCCATTTGCCTTTGTTCTTCCCCCAGGCCCTCCCAGGCAATTGTTTACCACCTGTAGGCAATCTGATATAGGGAGGCAATCTGATAAAACTTCAGGAAAAGCATTCCAGGAAAAGCACGTTTCAGTCAATGCCATGCACTGCATTTCTGTAATAAATTTGAGTTTTCAGTTACCTGGTGATGTAATATATATCATGTGTAACACTTTGGAATCCTGTGTAATAAATTTGAGTTTTCAGTTCTCAGTTGCAGCTACAGGCTGGCTTCAGTGATCTGAAATTCTGTACTGAGTTTGGTTCAGTTTCAGAAACCCAGTTCAGTCACTCGGTAGTAGCAAATATTCAGAGGTCCAATTTCTGAATACTGTGATGTTTGTGCAATTCGGAGGGTGCAGCAGCTTGCCTTAAATTTGTGAAGCATTGAGTTCTCTGCTTATGTCAACTTAGGGTCATGTATTATGGAACTGGATTTATTCCTCCTCTGTGTGAATCACTAGTTACTACTCCCTCCAACAGTCAACAGATATGTATGGTTTATCACATTCAGAAACAAACAGTCAACAGTCACATCAGCATAGTTAGGGAACCCAGAATTCCTCCAGTTTGGAGCACAATTAGGGAACCCAGAATTTTCCTCAGGCAATTTTAGAAGCCAACCCAGAATTTGCACCACAGCACTGTTACAGTGAAGGAGCCAGAACCAGCCAGAGCGGCTCCAAACAAGGAGCATATAATAGGCAAGTTGAAATGGCACTCATTTGGCTTCAGATCAATGCAAAAACAACAGGCATCCAATAGTAGCAGACAAAAAATTCGGATAAAGGGTGGGCCACTTCCATGCCACAGAGAAGAAACAGTGGCCACTTCCATGCCACAGAAAGAACCAGGAGACTTAAAAAGGCACAGGGAACAGGCTAATTCAAAGATCACATACTGCAATTAGTTCATTATTTAGTTCAAAATCCAAAGTAATTACACAAACATGCCGAATGAACCAGGATCACACTGCCTACAGATTATGGTACCAACATACTAACTCACATATTGAACCATTGTCTTCAGAGACTATTAAAACAAGTGCTCTACAGTGTACATTGGTCCTCTTCATCCCACCGTCGACGAACTCTAGTTCCAAACCTTGACATCTGCCATAGCAACAAAAAAAGGGAAGTCACTATCTCTGAATTCACATATCTATAGAATAAGATGCCATGCTTTTCAGTCAGTTCAGTAGTGAATAAATAAAAAAATAAAAAACAGGAACCAACTTTTTAGTTAGTTCAGTAGTGAATTCACATGTCCGTTGTCTGGAGTGTCACTCTAGAAAATAATCTCATATATGCTAAAATGACAGTCAGCTTGTGGATGTACAACCAGTAGATTTTTATTATCTATCCCAACACAAGAACTGTGCAAGTGCAAGTAGATGAAATGGATCCAATGAAACACAAGCTCCTACATCTATCATTGACTCATTGGTTATCTGCCATCCGGAGATAAATATGTTCTTGCATACACGTGCAGTTCATCACTAATTCATTCAGTTCACTGGGAAATAGGCTAGGAGTGAGTACATACTAAGTACAATTTCTCAGTGCCATTACTTAGGATGGTCAAACAGCAGCACTACTGAACTGACAAGGGTAATACGAACGCTCAGGCTTCCTCCGTCCAAGGCCGCCGCATTTGGCCGCCGGCGTCCAGGGCCGCACCTTGTGCCCTCCTTCTTGGCAGGCCTTGCGCGGCTGTGGCGTGCGGTGGCGCGGCTGTGGCGCTGCATAGGCAAGGCCGCGTGGCAAGGCGGCGCGCGGAGCAGGCGGGGCGCGGGAGGGGCGCCGGCGAGGGCGGTGCGGGCGGGGCGCCGGCGTCGGTGCTGGCGGGGTGCTCGACTGGGAAAGGATAGGGTGTTGGGCCGTTGGACACGGTGTTGGGCTGGAGTCGGATGTAATGTTAGATCTCCATTTTTATTTTTCTGACCAGCATGCAAATAGAAAAAATAAAGGCCCAATTTACATGCTGGGCTAGAGTTGCTCTTAGATTTGTTGTAAGTCAAACATCTATAACTTTCACCATAATTTTAACAACGTATATTATGAAAAAAATTTCATAGTGAATCTAAAAATATACTATATTTTATGTCATTAACGTATATAACTTCTTTTAAAATTAATGGTCAAAGATAGAAATGTTTGATTTTGGACAAAACTTTAAAAAAATGCGAAATCAATCAGCTTGCACAAGGCAGAACAGAATGTTGACAAAAAAAAAAGTACAGAGTGCAACAAGTATCATACATTGCGATAAATCCATAACATGAAATTTTGCATCAAATCAATTGATGAAATTTTGCATCAAATCAATTGCTGCCACCAATGTAAACTGCAATGTGGATGGTGGATCCCTTGCCAATATTGTAATCCGCAATCGTGCTCGAGTCCGGAAGCCAGCTACTTCCGAATCCGAACACCAAGTGATACGTGTAGCTCGCTGGAAGTCGTAGTCCCGCTTTCTCATTGATCTTGTGCTTCACAGTGGCAATGGTGTCATGATTCTCAACATCCAGTATTATGGTCTCACCTGTGTGCAGCTTCTCGAAGATCTGAAAATGGTTTTGCTGGAGCCTCGACGAAAGTTTGCAATTGTCCTCCAGCTTGCTCTTGAACGCGTCCGTCAGGGCCGTCTTGGATGGCAAGGTTGCTCTTAGCAGATCAACAGCCCGCGAGATATCGATGGGGACAGCCAAATGAGGTCACCACGAATAGTAATTCGAAGGACAGAATGTAATATACTTGCATGGACTTAATTACCTCTTGTTTACTGATTGCAATGTCCTTCTCCAGCACCCCGTCTTTTTCTCTATTACACCAGTGCTTCATAACCCGCATTGCTGCAGTCTGATAGAGTAAATCATCGTCTACAACGTAAGTGCCGTTGTTGACAAACTGCGGGCTACAGAAAGAACAAAAGTGTCTCTCATCCCAGGAGCAATTAACTGGAACACCGCACAGGCAGAACCACTCCTTGACTGCCCGCCAGCGAGTGCAACGAACCGGTACCAACGGGGAAATGCTGGGGTCAAGCAACGTCTCTTTATAGTAGGAACCTCGTCCATCTCCTGCTAGCATTGTATTCGCGTCTAGATCAACTGCACTGACATACAGATTGTCCATGCATCCGAGATGAGAAGTTCCGTCAAGGTTCTTGGTGACACAGGACACCGGGTAAACCAAGAAACTGAGAAGCAGGTCAACGAACTCATACTCGCACTCAGCGTACATGACTTTCTTTTCGTGCCTATCGTAGAACACCTTGATGCTAAATAATGGTGAATCATTAGTTTTTTCATAGCTCTGGTGTTGAATGTTTTGAGCAATGTTCAAGTTCACAATGGCACGAGCTTCAGTGCCCTTGGGTAGGAAAGTATCAGTGAATACAGTCTTCGATGAAAAAGATGCCTTCAGCATAGATACAACCTATTTGACACAAAAAGAGTCACAATTACTAAAAACAATGCCTTTTTAGCCAAAAAAAACTTGACACTGGAATCAGATGTGCTTTACAACATAATACTATCTCCGGTAAAACAAATACTTAGACATATTGAACTTTGGACAGTCTTCAATATATTTTTTTTAAAAGATCGAGGAAAAGACTGTTCCGGCATATATTAATAAGAAGATGATTAATGTAGTTTATAAGAAAAACCATGCCCGAAAACCATACAACCCACGCCAACACAATCGAGAGAAACGACAACCCTTAGAGGATAAGGGACCAGGGAATGAAGGGTCAAGTAGGTCATCGTTGCCCAGCACAAGCAAAACGTAAGCGCAGCTTCGACTTCCGACCATGACCACACACACACAACCGAGCCGAGTCAACTTCCATAGCGTCGCCTTCAGGAAGGTTACGACGTTTGAATGCCGCCGTCGCTCGTCCGACAGACTGGGTTCTCACCCGTGGAAACAAAGCTGGGACACGACGCCCCCAACAGGGAAAACAGCGCCCACAGGTGTCATCGTCGTCCGGCTTTCGCCCAAGGTAACCCCAGCTCCGACGTCGACCCAAAATCCGGGTCCCTGGTTGTACCATCGTCGTCGCTGCCAGACTTCCTGCAGACACCTTGCCAGAGGGGCCTCGACGCGCCAGCTGCACACCGCAGCCGCAAAGCTGCGTCAGCCACCCCTACCAACGCCTGCACATGCCAGCCATGGCGGCCACTATCACACAACTTGCAGCCACTGAACGCTATTGTGCCGTCCACTGGCCCGAACCGCCGTCTGGGCCATGTCCGGCCACCTAGCAAGCTCGGCCGAGGGGGACAGCAATGACGCGCCACCCCCATCGCCGCCTGGCCACTGCTGCCGTAGGGCCCGCCGCCGCCGCTAAGCCACGCCGTCCGGCCAGATCCGGTAGTCTAGGGACCGGACCCGGCCACCTGGCACTGGATCCGGCCGCCCGTGCGCTAGACCGGTGGGCCCCACAGTTGCCGTTGTCGCCCGGTCGCCGCCGCCGTAGGGCAACCGCGCCATCCAGCCAGATCCGGCAGCCTGGGGTCCGGATCCAGCCACCTGGGCACTGGATCTGGCCGCCCGTTCGCCGGACCGGCGAGCCCCACCATTGCCGCCGTCGTTGTCAAGAAAGGAGGAGGGAGCACGCGAAGGAGGATGAGCCCCGCCGTCGTCGTCGCCCCCCGCGCCGGCCCAGGCCCTAGCCGGGGCTGCCATAGCCGCGGCGGCTCTCCCCGCAGCGCTCCACGCAGCACACACGAAGGAGGGGCGCTGGCCGGCTGCCGCACGCGCCGCTAAAACATGAAGGAAGGCCCCGCGGGCGCCGTCCCGGCCGGCCGGCCGGCCATGCCGGCGGCCAGCTCCGGCGGCGGCGCTAGGGTTTCAGGGGTTCCCCCGCGTCGCCCCGCGTGGGAGGCGACCGGGAGGAGGAAAAGTTCCTGCTGTCTTTGATATATAACTGATTCTCAAACTAACGATATGTATGGTTTCTATGACTGGAGAGAGTACTTGCTTACCTCTGTCCAGCCTATGAAAACTTCGATCTCCTCAAAGTCAATGGTGTGATCAATCCTAACAGAACCAATCCTCTGAAGCAGCAAATGTGTATTGGCAGTGGATGCTGGCTTGATGAGCAGGTCATCGCTGATCACAAACCGCCGTTTCCGAACAACGAACATCTCCGCGCCTTCTTTTTCGGTTGAACACATGGGCCACTCTGGCCATGACTTCCCAACAACTGCAGTCCCAGCCGTGCCCCTGAAGGCTCGGCTCGCTCCTGACTGTCGCAGGGTAGCAACTGCAGGAACGTTTCTCGTGCCTGAGGCACGAAATCCCCCTTTGTTTACGAAGAAGTACATATCAGTGCCAATTTGGTCAGCAATGCTGTTAAGCTAGTAAGCTAGCTACTAATGGTATGTGTCAGATTCAGAGGCATAAAGGATGAGATAACCTACTTGAACGCATCTTCATGTCGAGGCCGGAGAAGCATGTCGTGGCACGCGTCGAACTTCAGCAGCTTGCTTTCCCTTAGGCAGCTCACGCCTTGGCAGAGCATCGACAGGCAGCCGGGCGACGACGCGCCCGTGACGAGCCGCACGGCGGAGAGTGGCAGCGTCAGGAAGCTAAGCAGCACGTCGACAAAGTCGGAGCCCGCATCCAGTGGCGTAGCTAGGATTTTAGGTCAGGGTGGTCCACTGTAATGTAATTTTGTAAACCACAATAAATATACTAATGTCATATAAGCATCTTAGAATGAACGAGAAATGTAAATTACATAGAGCCTTCTTCTGTAGTATATTTCTAAAAAACAAATGCAAATATGTTATCTCCACCCCTTATATGTTTCAACAAATTTACAAGAGAGTAGTGCATTGTTTCAATTTACTATTCCAACTATGCACTACAATCTTTAAAGTGAAATTAAATAGAACTAAAACAGTGATACCTCTTATATTTACGGAGAAAGAAAAAGGGTAGACCAGATAAGAGGGGACGGAACTGGTACCTAACCATGCGTCTACTACACTTATAGCCTCCATGCTGCTCCAGCCAGCTGCTGCTACCGTGGCAACGGAAACCAACGGAGACGAACAGCAGTGGCTGGACGTTGTGGACTTATCGTGGCTCCTCGTAAGATGTTGGACGTGTTGAGTTGAGTCCCAGGCGGCCAGGCAAACCGCAGTACATCACCGATCCACGGATTTCGACTTGCATGTAGCTAAAGTTCATAAGCAGTAGTAGCATTTGGCCCAGATTTCAGGGTGGTCCATGGCCCACCCGGACCACCCTCTGGCTCCGCCCCTGCCCGCATCGGCGAACAGGACGCGGTTCCGCTCCTTGTCCACGGCGAGCTTGATCTTGATGCCGCCGTCGGCCATGGCTTCACCGCTACCTCGCCGGGGTACACCTTTCCAAATCCAGAGCCTACTGCTGCAAGATGAGACGACCGACGACGGAGTACAGCCCAGGGATCTCTGCTCCTCTATATACTAGTAGTGGTCAAGTGACCGGGAGAGCTGACGCATTGGGAATCATCGGTGGGAGAGGTGAAGCGACGCGGACGCGTTGGGAATTTGGAGAGATTAATGGTGGGCAGAATCCGAGGAGACCGTTCTCTGCATTTGCTGCACAGGCTGAACCCATTCGTCCTCCTGCAACCCATTGGGCCTCTTCTCATCTGCCGCTTCCTCCTCGGTGTGGGTCAGCATTTGCAGGCAGCCCAATCTGCGAAAAAACAGCCCACTTGGCTAATCCCCAGAGTTGGGCCTAGCCCACGCATTGCAATCGGATGCCACGCCACTCCCCTCCTCTCTCTCTCTCCTCGTCCTCACGACGTTTCGTCGGGGTCTCGCAGTCGCTCTCTCTGCTCTCCTCCACCATTTCCCCCCGGTCCTCTCCTCCTCATCCATCCTCCTGCTTCCCCGTCCGGGCAATCGAAGTCCTCCCCGGTAAGCCCGCGAGCGGTTCATCTGATTCAGTACCCAGTCGTCCTTCCATGTCCCCATGATTCCGCGAGTTGTCTCGTTTTGTTTAATCTTATTATAGGGACGTGATTAATCGCGATTCTGCTGTGTCCTTGGAGGTGCCGGACGCATGTGACCGTGGAATTCCGTTCCTCGTACGCGATTAGGTTGAGACGTCGTGATCTTCGTGCGACCGCCGTACGAACCCGGGATCCTAATTGGTAGGGTTGTCGATGTCATTATCGTAGCATAATCGTGGCTTAGAATAGATAGACAGGGACAACAATGGTAAAGCGGCGAAACAAGCAGTCAGTCATGAGCGCGGTCTTTCTCTATCATTAATTATTATCTTTTTTCTCAACTGTTTAGGGGCCCGGTGGGTCCCGAAATCCTCCCCTCTAGTCAACAAACACGACTTCATCTTCTCTACAGTCTTTCTGTGTTTGCCTTTTGACAATTCTTAGTTCTTGACTCCCAGTCCCAGAACTCCAATCATTTCTAGTTGGTTAATTTTGTCTGCCTCTTGCAGTGGCTTTGCTAACTCTGCCTCCAACTTTGTTGCTATCAGATGGATCCATTGGAAATGCAGGACGACTCGAAGAAATCCAATAAGCCCAAATGTATTTGCCCCTGCCCCTCTTTTTCTTTCGTTTGTCTTGCAAATGTATGCTGTGTGTTATCCGAGGAAATTTCAGGGTTTGATATTATCTGTATAAAATGGTGAGTGCAACATAATCTGTACATAAGACTCGGCCCCTTGCTATGTGCAGATTCTAAGTTTACGCAGCAGGAGCTTCCAGCATGCAAACCACTGCTAACTCCAGCAATTGTAATTAGCTTGCCCGCTCACTAGTATTGTTTTGTTTTCAGATGAATGTTTGCTATCTACCAGTTAGACTTATGAGTACCTTTCATGAACACAGGTCATTTCTACCTTCGTACTGGTTGGCATCCTATTCATCCCAATTGGTCTTGCATCGCTTTCTGCGTCACAAGAGGTATATATAAATATTTTTGTACTATGTTTTTTTATAAAAAAATATATGTTCATGCTACATTTGCATTTGTTTTATTTTATCTGTTGCATTTATTTAGTCTGTCACTTCACTGCAATGTAGATTGTGGAGCTGGTACATAGATATGATACAAGTTGTGTGCCCATGGCTGATAAAGTTGGGTTCATTCAGGACACTAAGTCGGATAAATCGTGCACAAGAACTCTAACGGTGAGTATGCCAGCAAAAGTTGCCCTTATTTATTGCTTGTTCACTTAAGATACAATCCTTCATATTTTTATCCAGCAGAATTTGTAGTGGACTAATTTGTTGGTGTATGTCATCTAGGTGCCTAAGCATATGAAGAGCCCAATTCAAATATATTACCAGATCGGTGACTTCTATCAAAACCATCGACGGTACATTCTTGAACCAACTGTTCTATAAAAAAACTTAATTGCTTCCAGTTCTTTTTGTATCTAGCAATGCATTCACAGGCATATTGATGAAATTGTTGAATTAAATAACATGATTATGTCTACTGCGTTAGAAGGGAGCCATGGATATTGAACTGTTATTAATTGAATCGATGCTGTCAGGTCAGTAGGAATTAATTATGCTAACATTCAGACTTTTCTTTTTACATTCTTTTCCAAGGTACGTGAAAAGTCGCAGTGATAAGCAATTGCGGTATAAAAATGCTGCACACTTGACAAAAGATTGTGAGCCTGAAGTTTATCGTGCTGATGGTGCTCCAATCGTTCCATGTGGTCTCGTTTCTTGGAGTTTGTTCGATGATACATATACAATTTCGGTAAACAAGAAAGCTATTGAAGTGAATAAAAAGGATATAGCTTGGCAGAGTGACAAGAACAAAAAATTTGGCAGTGATGTTTATCCCAGAAACTTTCAGAATGGGAATCTTATAGGTGGTGCTAAGCTAAATGAGAGCATACCGGTACGTGAGAGTCTTCAACAGTAAATATTTTCACCATCTCCATTCCATCTATTTTCTTTTAGTTTGGATTTTGATCTAACTTAAATTATTGTCTTTCCATTTTTATCTGTCAATTGTTTAGTTAAGTGAGCAAGAAGATCTCATTGTTTGGATGAGAACAGCTGCCCTCCCAACATTCAGAAAGCTCTATGGAAGAATTGAGACAGATATTATGGAAAACGATGAACTCACAGTGGTTATACAGAACAACTATAACACATACAGTTTTGGAGGGTCAAAAGCACTGGTCTTTTCAACTACATCTTGGATTGGAGGCAAAAATAATTTTATTGGTGTTGCATATCTGACTGTTGGTGGTTTTTGCCTTTTCCTTGCACTGCTTTTTGTAGTTCTCTACATGATTAAGCCAAGGTATAATGTATTGTTTCTCTCAGATGCAGATGCATTTCTACTATATTAGATTAAGTTAAAACTGTTCTTAGTTCTGTGAATGTTGAGATGAAAATACTAGGAGGAGCCAAATAGTTTTCCTTGTATTATGACTATTGAGACCTGAATTCTACGGAGTAAAAACCAGCAACATATGTGTTTGCATCTCTTGAACATGCTATATTCTGTTGTAACTTCTGTTTTTTAATTAAAACAAGCTGTCAGTTCTAATATTCACAGTGAGAAAATCACACTTAATTCTTTTCAGGACTCTTGGAGACCCCTCATCCTTGTCATGGAATAGGTGTACCCTGGACTATCCAAACTAGTACATTGGAACCTTCTCTTTATAGAAATAGAAGAGCAATCTAATGGTAAGTATATTGCACTTGCATGGTGTGCTATTGACTCCAGAGCCATAATATGGTGCATGGTAGAAAATATATTTTTTGTACTAATTTTACCTGGCAAGGCAATATTTGCTATAACACCTTGACCCCATAAGCTTCAAGAACTAGAACTATGTCAGAGTGGGCTGGTTTAATCAGTTGTTTGGTCGGGTTGTTATTGCTATTTCCCAGGTGATTGTGTTTTGTCATGTAGCCTAGGTAAGTCAGAGTGGTTGCTTGTAAGGGACAGGTTTTTCTTCTCTTTAATACACAAATAAGCAGCTCTCCTTCATGTTCAAAAAAAAATATTGTAACTTGAATAAGATACAATTATTTACGTCCTATTCTTTTGACCCCAGTTTGTTTCCACAGCTTCTCAAGCTGTGACTGTACATAAACCTTCGATATTCCTCCCTTAACTGAGAGGCAGAGCTCCTGCCGTTTGTTTCAAAATAAAAGTTACGTCCTATTCTTATTCCACTTCCAAGTGGCTTATGTTATTTTTGATGATATGATGTCTAATGAGTTCCAGTTCAACTTTGTTTATCAGTGTTTTTTTACTTGTGACTAAACATGAGGCAAGCTGTGCAAGCAGTTAGTAACTTAGTATCCCATTTTATAAAATTTTTAGGACATTTCAGTCAAGAAAATACAAATTACAGGCAGATATCATATTGAAAACAATCGTTAGAGTTTCATAAGATGATTTATTGGATAATTACGTCAAATTCCTTTAACATGGATACAGCGGGCTGGGTTTGTAAATTGTAATCACTTATTGAATGATCAACAGAAACAACTAGTTGTTGCTGCTCAATATATTTGAAAGAAAGCTCAATATATCTTTCTCGATTGTGTAATCTAATCTTTGCAAATGCTTCTGTCCAGATCAGTTTGTCAGTAACCTAATTACCTAAATGCTTCCATCAACTAGTTGCCCCTGTTTGCTAGTACAGTAGCTTGGCAACTCGTCGTGTTCATCTGGGCTCATCATTCGCAAGGCAGGATTATAGGCTCCATGGGTGTGGATATGCTCCTACCGCACATTTCAGGGCCAATCTCTGTGACACTTTCTTCCTGTGTAATTATAGTTACACTGATCAACAACCTTGTTCTGGAGACGTAATGAATTAATTAAATGAAAGGAAAAGGTTGCATAAAGAGCACATCTCATGCCTTTGCAAGATTCCTGAAGTAAATTGTTGTGTCGTTCCCTGTTGGGAAGAAAACTTCTATGAGATCTCCAAGAACCAACTGAGGCTGTGAGATAGCTCCATCGTACCAATCTTAAATAAAGGGAAAAAAGAGTAAACGTCTATGATACTATTTCTTTGAGATGGAAAATGCATTAGATCAGAGCATATGTAAAAGATGTGATACTGGAGTTTTAGCGGTACGATTGCTTCCATTACCAAGTGTCCCAGAAGCACCTATCCTTTTGTCAAATCTCCATATGCTGCGGTTTGATACAAAACTATAGCAGGTATCTCGGCTAACGTTAATGTTCTCCAAAAAAGTGGATAGTTTGTACTCTGCAGGCTCCAAAGCATATGTCTGATCAATGACCACGTCCACTGTCTGGAATATTCGTGAACCAAGCTTAGTTAACTGCTACTGAGTGCGGAGTCACTGAAAAATGTGTCAATTAATAGATCATTTGGTATTTTGCAGGAAATTTTTATTTGATACAACCAGTCAAGTTAGAAATGTTAAATTATGTCAGGATTAATCCCTTTTCTGACCAAAAGAGAATGGGTCTTTTGTACATCACATTGCAACAGTGAGCTCGTCAACTATTAGCATTACAGTGTTGTAATATTAGATTCTGAATGGTTGATACTCACACAAAGAATAGCATGGAAGTTGTCCATATCCTCTGGATCTGAACTATTAAATCTCTTGTTTGTAATGGTTGCATCAACAATTTCTACTCCTGCATCTGTGGCATACTGTTCATGAAACCAAACATGAACATCAGTGGTCCACCTTTTTTTTTGTTTATTTGAGTACTAGTCTTTAAGGAGTCTTCAATAGAAAGCAAGACCTTACCTGTAAGGTGTAACTTTCTTTAACAAATGTCCACATTCCCTACAACAGTAGATGGAGAACTCTCAACGATTACTAAGCATGGGTTTTCTGAAAGTTACTTTGGATGAGGAAGTTACAAATTTACTGGTTTGCAGTAGCATACCTGTGTGAATTCAATCCAAGCTACTATAGGCTTGAATCTTGTGCTAAGGTTTGCAGCTGCTTTGCTTAAGCACAGGTAGTTTGTCTTTATCTGCAATGACATACTGGAGAAATGAGACAAAAGTTCACTCAGTGAGGTTTTATGGCACTGTTTGATGCCATAAAACCATACTTAATCACTTATTCATATATCAATTCAAATAAAGATAATTTAGTGGTCTTAACTGCATCATAGACGGCATTAGCCCTGCCTTCAGAGTTTGTGAAAGTTCCCAAGTACTTGATCCACTCAGCCCTCTGGAGAGAACCATTGAATAGATAGTATGGAGTTAAGTTTAGGTTGTCCATAACTAGACAAGTTCCAGATTGAACTCAGGTCCCTTTTATTGCTTTACCTGCAATGGTTTTTCCTCTTCTAAAGGTACATATGATGCGAAGTTGCAACCTCTATCTTCATCTGTATCACTTATGAAATGTGCAGTAAATTGCGAGAGTGTCTGTGCATCAGTTCTATTCACAAGCTGGGCATTTCCACTTGTATATGGTTGGAGCACACACTGAGAAGCAACTTGGTTTGATGTTATTCCTTTCAAGTTTTCTATCACTCCAAGCGGCTGCATATATGTCAATTGTCAATGTACTTATGAGGTCAATAATAATTCATAAGCTTAAAATTCATGCCTCTCTCTTGGCTTTTCTGTTTCTTTTGCTGCTCTTGTGTCATTGTATATGCATACTAGTTATTATTGTCAGCTAACTACAATTTTCTTAGCCTTAAGTTCGGAGTAGACGTGGAATTGAATATTCAGATATTTTCTCCATGTTTTTTTGTTCCCTTGCAGAAGGAGGAACCATTGCTCATTGGACTATATGCTGCAGAATTTCAGTTTGTGTTCTGCAACGAACTGATAAATGACAAGTGAATGGGTTCGGATGTGAAAAGTTCAGAAATGTTATTGCTAATTTTTTTTAATATTGGATAACTTACTACAGCTTGGTATGTTCTAGCAGTACATGTGTGTCCAAGGTGGTTTTCAGAGCAGCAGACGGTGAGGAAGTACCTGGAGAAGTCGTGGTGTCGACGGAGAAGTTGGCGAGGGGGATGACGAACGACTTTATCCTCCCCGTGCAATACTTCGTCTTGGTTGCCGCCATCTTGGACGTGTTCTGCAGGTACCGTGAGAGCACTTCCTTCTCAGAGGGAAAATTGGCTGACGAAGAATCCGGTGGCGCGAGCCCAATGCTGCTCCGTCTCCGAATGAGACGTGACTTTACTTACCTGCATGAGAAGGTAGCTCTTGCCGTCGCCGGAGTTCTTTATGACCTTGAATCTCTGGCCATAGTATATCCGAAACATGGTGGCGTCCTCCACCTTGGACACCGGCCCGGTCGCCACAGGCGCCGGCGCGGCCTTGAGCTTTGCCGGCATGGCCGCGGCCCCTAAAGCGAGTACCCACGGCGAGAGCGCGGCCCAGAGCAGCAGCGCCGCCTTCAGGCAGCAGCGGCTACGAGCAGCGGCCATCGCCCTCAATGCGGGCTTCACGAGCGAGCTCTTCCCAGCTCGTGAAGAACTGTGATGGCTTGGCCCCTGATGCGAAGAAGAGCCCGTGACAGAGACCTTGGGAAGCTCTTCTTGTCACGGCGCGGAATTGGTAGGATTCCTGTGAGTGCGAATCGACTGGATTCGTGAATTGGCGAGGCAATGCATGTGCTCAGTGCTCTGCGCGCTGTGGTTTGTGGCTTTCAGCCTCCAGCTTTTGTCGACCTTGCTCTTGCTCGCTCCTTCCATTCCTGGATAATGTACACCTCAAGGAAAGAGAAACATAACGTTATGCATGATGCTAATGTCTTGCCTGGATATACTCGTATTTAGATTAATACATGTATATTGGAGTGGATTGAGATGAGTATTTGTAAGGTGTATGGTAAGCTTTTTTTTTCTTTTTCTTTGACTATATAAACAAACTTAATAAATACTCTAATTTGAAGGGGAAAAAACACTCCCTCTAGTCAATGAAACAAGGGAGTGTTCTGTATTAAACGTCTTATTTTATTAAAATGAGAGTACTATTATTGAATGTATCTCATAATTATTTAATAATTGTATGATTAAAAAAGGAAAGGGAAAGGAAAAAGAATAATATAAAATGGAAAAAGGAAACAAAATAATAATAAAAACTTACAATAAATAAATAAAATAAAAATATGTGGGTAAAATAAAAATAAAAATTAATAAACTGTGAAAAATAAATACAAAAATATAATATGACAAGCATGATTAGAACGTAATAATAAAAACAAAAACGGATGGAGAGAGCGAATGGGCCAGTGGGCCGAATTTACTTAAGCCGCGCGCGGGGGGCTGACGGGCCCTGTATGCTGCAACCCTACCCTTGTCACTCCCAGCGTGCGCGCAACCCTCCACCCACCGACGAGCGACGACTGAGCCGGCCTCTGCCGCCCTACTTCGGCCCCTTCGCCGGCGACGAGCCCCACAAGGTACGCCCTCCCCTTGGTCTTCCCTTCCTTCTGCCTGGAACTGTGCGCCAAACCCTAACTTACACGGCGTAGGTTCGCTCTCCCCACGGTCTTCCCTTCCTGCTGTTCACCGTGCGCCCAAACCCTACCATACTATCCGTATTCGGATTTGAATCTAATTACATGTGTGAGTCGGCCCCTGGGTACTATAGGAAATTCCAGTTAAATCCTCTCTCACGATTCATTATTTTGGGTGATTCTTCTGGCATACAAGTACATGATTTAACAGCGGCAAGAATTGGCAAAAGATTCGTCCCGTATGATTTTAGAAATATATACAGTATAGCAAGAAGCTATGTGCATTCATACTGATGAAACTTATCTATTTTTTTAATTCAAATACCTTGTCTCAGCATAACTAAATCATTCATTTCTCTGAAACTGATGCACTAACATTTAAGTGTAAGAAAGTGTTCTTTGGTTGTTACTGAAAAATTTGCATAGGGAAATAGAAAAACACTGAGATTAGCATGACTGCATGAGTGGAGTATTTTGCAATGCCTTCTCAGTTTGATCATGTATTGAGTTTAGTTTTAGAAACTTAGCTCTCTTACATCTATGCAGTTCTCTCTCTCTCTCTCTTTTGGCAGCTTGGCAGAACAAACATTTTCAACTTTTATGTGTTTGCCTACGAATTTGTAGCTGTTTATTTTCTGTTATATCACCAAACGAGATACCCTTATCTGACTTCTGGATTGTATTTTTTTCATAGCGCTCTTTTGATTTCAGTTATTGGGTCCCACATTGTGGAATGCTTGCCAAAGGGAGGAAGGTAGCTGGAAGGGGTGAAGAAATGTCTGCTCATTATGCGTTTGGACCACAGGATGATGATGCAATTATTAAACATAGGCTTCTCACTAGGACGACAACCACCAGGGGTGAACCGCCACTAAAGAAGCTTCAGAAGAAGTTCATGTCCTTTGCCACTGAGATCGAGAAGGACACAGATAACGTAAGTGACTGCGAAAGACTGTACAGGGCCTTTCTACAGGAAATTAACACCTTTGAGTTACCTCTTCTAAAAAGCAAGGCTGTGGTTGATGCAAACATTAGGGAGAAGGAAAGCTTCAATGAGCTGCAGGTTGAGATTGAGCGACAGATCTTGCAAGCTAAGACTGATATTGAGGACCTTAAGAAGCAACTTGAGCAGAGCAAGATCGAGAGGCAGCATAAAGAAGAGTGTGAAGCCATCCGGAAGCTGATTTCTTTGCAGCCTCCACGGTCAAAAACTGAAAAACTCATTGCAGATCTAGAGAAGGAGATAGCTGATTTGGAGGCTGAGAATGTAGCATGCATAAGGACTTTGGAACTGAGGAAGAAGCAGTTTGCCCTTCTTCTACATGTGGTAAGTTCACACGTACTGTATTTTTATTTCAGGTTGTGTTTTCATGTATATAATAGTGGCACATAGGAATAGAATGCTCAGTTAAAGTAATATGCTCATCTGTTCCTTCCTACTAAGTATATGGGAAAAAATGCATGACTATCTACAACATCGAATTTATTTTGTTAAATCCACCATGAAATGTCTTGATAGTGCATTTGTTATGAAATCTTAATTTAGGACAAAACCACAATGACCTACATTTTGGAACACAATGAGTACTAAATGTGATGCTTCATGAATTTCTAGTTCTGATATCTACAGCGCAGATAATTTTGTTATATGAAGTAACAATCAGATTAGGATTACAATTATATATGATTGATCTCTAAATTTACATGAATGGCCACCTAACCTTTTGAACATTTAATTTTTGACTCAGTGTCTTATTGGACCTTTTGAGTGGCACATGTAAATAGGAAGTGTACATTTATTTTCTTTTAAACCATAATAGGAAGTGTACAATTATTTTCCTTGAGACCATAATTCTCATGTAGTTCGCAGGAAACCTCCTTATATAGCATAATCTTATTCAACCTTGTGGATTGATCTAGGAATGTCTGTTCATGTGGTGGTACCTTTTACAGGTTGAGGAATTACAGATCTCGATTGAAGATGAGCAAAAGAGTATAGCAGATGAGCTGAGAGCTATCACCGTAGAGCAGAAGATGAGCATAGAAGATGCGAGCGTCGGTGCTTCAGATTCCATGGTTGTTGACTGATTGAGATACATTCACATATGTTGCAGATCTGCTTGCAAAAATCCATCACATGGTTTTTGGACAATATGGAATCCTAACGAGTTGGTAGGAGATGTCTTTTGTGGGGTCTTTGTACCTCATGTAAATTGAGCTGTATGCTACTATGAATTGAAATTAAAGTATACATTGTTGTGCAACAAAGTCAGTTCTTACTATGTTATTATGCTCTCCAACTTATTTTGTGCACTGAATAATGCTGCACCCTCGTTCTGGTTGAAGTGGAATAACCTCGCACTACTAGTAAGTTGAGTTGGTAGATGTCTTTTCGTTGTCTTTGTACCTCATGTAAATTGAGAAGTGTGCTAGTATGGACTGAAAATAGTACACATTGTTGTCCAACAAAGTCAGTTCTTGGTATGTCATGCTCACCAACTTATGTGCACTGAATAATGCTGCACCGTCATTCTGGTTGAAGCGGAATGACCTCGCACAGTTATAAGATTGATGAATGCATCTATATTATCTCTGCTATCCGTACCCAGTCAATAAGGCTAAACCCTCAAAGCTATAAGTAGTTCCTGGCCACGGGGAGCCCCTGGCCGCTGCTGTAGTTCCATCGATCGAAGACACCCTACCCCCTGTAATCAACAGCACTGCGCCAGTCGCTGGTAGATGGTTTCAACGAGGATGCTTCAATAGGGACCAACAGATCGATATAGTAGCTCAGATATATATAGACGAAGTCAACAAGTATATAATCCACCTAGTTTGGATGGTCAATGAGCTACCAAACTGTACACTGGAGGGTATTGAAGAATTTTTGTTTCTTTTTTGCTCTAGAGTTCCTTGTCCTTGTGCTGATATGCTCGAAGCTGTGAATGCTCCGCATTGATGGGCCGAAATTTGAGGATCTTTTGAACGCTCGCGAGATGGTTCACCTCCTTCGATGGGGCCTCCTTACTGCTGCTAGCTGGTTTGTCTGTGTTTTCTTCAGATGGCGCCACCTCATCACTTGTAGTTGTAGGTTTTGGTTCATCTTCTGATAACAAAAGGGAGCAATCAGACTGCATTATGTCAAAAAAAATCAGACTGCACGAATTAGTTTCAAAATGAACCTATGAGTTGACAATGGTTATAGCATGACTGAAAAAACCAGCACATACTCATGAAAATTATATTCACTAGTTCATCATAAACTTGTCACAGGATTCGGGACTGGGAGTTTTATGTGCAAATGATGCCATCTCATATGAAATGAACATCTGAAATTCTCAGGAGACAGAAGTGGCATAAAAACAATGCATCATATTCTGGGAATTCAACAAGCCATGAAGAAATATTTCTCAAAGAGGGTAATTTCAGTGTTCCTTACCACTTTCAGAGAATAGATAACAGGTGCCAATAGTTTCTTCATATTCTCCGATCTGTCATAAAAAACGCATTAGCATTAGGACTAGCACGCTTGGTAAGCAGGTTAGAGCCTGAAACCCTAAAGTATGAATTGGGAACTTCAAAGTTTTTTTTTCATTTTGTAAAGAAAATTGTTAGAACAAAGAAAGTGATACAAATGCTTAACAAAATAAGTTGCCGTCATTTGCAACAAAATAGCCAATCAGTAGTAAATGCATGCTTGGTTGGAATTGCAAGTAACTTATGGGCTCCAAATTGTCTCCATCTTGTCCTGTTACGGCAGTCAACGGCACAAGCTACAGTTATAACAAATTTGTACTCTGTGCTCTGTTAGTCACCAAGAAGTGAACTCGAACTAGTAATTGATTTTGATCTGGAGGACTGGCAATAGAAGTAAATGGAGGTTTGTAAGACTTGATCTGAAGTTCGAAATTCAGTGAAGTTAGATAGTATGTTCATAAAAAGGCAAAAAAAAAAACAGTGCAGCTAAGCACAAAGTACCTAGTACATCAGTACAAGACCTGCTAAAGTCCACAACCCAAAGGCACAGTACAGAGGACTGAAAACAATACCAGAACATGACTTACCATCTTCAGACTGTCACCTACTATCAAGGTAGGCGTCAATGTATCCAAACCCTGACAAAGATGATTTTCACAACTTAGTATCGAAACCCAGAGATAGCTGCGAGCTAAGTTATCGATGAGCACAGAACATAACAAGATTTTTTTAGAACTCAAAGGACATAACAAGTTAATCCCATAGAGTATTAGATCTGGAGAAAAACCAACTTACAGAGAGTACA
Organism: Bothriochloa decipiens; assembly: GCA_023333625.1. Classification (NCBI taxonomy): domain Eukaryota; kingdom Viridiplantae; phylum Streptophyta; class Magnoliopsida; order Poales; family Poaceae; genus Bothriochloa; species Bothriochloa decipiens. The sequence goes on from CM041628.1 coordinate 93,644,927, forward strand.
AATGGAGCACCTGGCGATATGTCTGAATAAAGACAATTGTCCAACTCTAGTAAAACATACTCCTCTTCCTCTTCACCAATTTCCTTATCTTTCTCAAATGCTTCTGACATCTTAAACTGCACAGCAAACAAGACTCTTAAGACCTATTCAGCACACAGGAGATCAGGCCAACCTATGTTATATATAAAAATATGTCAGAACCGTACAATTATTGTAGCCAATCTAGCGGATAGCAAGTTCGCAGCTCAGTAAAATCTTCAACAATGTTCTCAGATCAGTATGCAATTTCCCAAAATATCATCTGTGATACAGTGGCAAATCCTGACTATTAATTTTTGATAAATCAAAACTATGGCTAATTTTCATTTTGCAATAAAAAAGAAACAAACCAAAGCTAGATTGCAATGGATGTACCTAGCAAGACGGCAACAAATACGAATATGACCCTAACTCATGTCATGTAACTTGACCCAAGAATTTTGTAGCCAAGCAAAAGTCCAAATTCATGACCAGATTTCGTTTCAACCTATTCAGCAATTGCTACTATATTAGCTGATTTCAATCGTAACATGAAACCAATGCCATACCAATTAAACCCTTCGAAACTAACAGTAAGGTTTGTGGCGACAGGTGACATACTAGCATAGAATGCTAAACTGATAACACTCCATCCTGAAAACCTACATCTGCGGATTTCATCGCACGCGACATGCGTGATTGAACCCAGCGTCTAAAAGCCCTCCTCCTTAATTACCTTCCCTTCCGGTCGAGGAGCTTGAGCAGGTCGAGCGGGCGCTGTCGTAGACGGGAACGAAGACGGCCTTGACGGCGCCCTCGACGTGGTCCACGCCCCGGCGGAGCGGCCCCGCGCTCTGCTTGGCGTACGCGTACGCCGCCGCCGCCGCCACCCCGCCGAGGAACTTGCACGGCTCGTGACTGAACTGACTAGTTCGTGTGCGTGGTGAACTGAAGTATGAGCCCAAATCAAGCCAGCCCAGTAGACCTTTAAGCCTGCTACCAACCAAAATGCCCATCTGGTTTTGAGTCATGAGCTCATGGGGGTGAGGAGAGGAATAAACTGCACAGCAAACAAGACTAAGTCCTATTCAGCACACAGGAGATCAGCTTTACCAACAGCAAGGCCCACAGCAGTCATGAGCTCATGGGGATGAGGAGAGGAATAAAAAAAAGGCAACGGCTTACATGAGTAAAGGGCTTCTTGAGGGTTTTATCAATAGCTTCTATGGGTTTTAGAGGGCTTTATCTCCTACGGCTTCTAGAGAGGGCTTTATCAATGGCTTCTGTGGCTTCATGAGCTCTTTCTAAAAAAAAACAACGGCTTGTAGAGGGCTTTATCAATGGCTTCTATGGGTTTTTAGAAAAAAGCAATACCAAACACTTAAATGAGTAAACGGCTTGTGAAGTTAAAACTAAGCAAAAAGTGATTAAGCTAAAACTGGTTTATTTATTGGTTTCTAAACTGAAGCCACAAAAAAATGCGAATTTTTGTAGCTTTCGCTATTTTTGAAGAAGCCAAAGCCCGCCAAAGAGTGTCTACGATGTTTAATAACCACGCAAAAAGAAAGGTAAACCAAATGTTGCAGAGTGTCATTAACATCATCCTACAGTCTAGTTGTACAAGTGTCGTTGCAATAACCCACGAAGAGTGTGCGTTGCGAGATCGTTGCACCTCTCTAAGCACTTATTAAAGCATTGGAATTTCTCCAAGGCATAGTTTATCTCCAACAGTAGTTGTTCATGACATGTTCCTGATCTTTAGCTAAGGGACTCGAAATAGTTTGCAGTATGATAACAAGATACAAAAGACTCGTAACATAAGCAGTATGAGAATAGTCCCATAGAATCTTTTGTTTCGCGGGGAGGGCTGCATTCAAATTTGTAAAACCCGTGTTGTATTCAAACTCTTCTCTACTTAATGAAAACACACGCAAGCCTTTTGCGTGATTGAGAAAAAAAAACACAAGCACCAGCCATGAAGAGTTAATTACACTAAATATGACATCGTATATGGATAAATTAAACATGTGTATTTGCACTTACAATTCATGAACAATGTTTCGATGTACAGTAGAGGTTAGACTTCAGACGTGTTAATACATGGACAAATTAAAAAATAAATACGGATTATTACATTTCTCCAGTTATACACACCAGTTTAACTGACTGATGCACGAAAGACTATGCATCTCCATGCACTAGCAGGCACCCGATACGAGTTTCCTAGTAGCATTATATGAGCCGTGCTTTTTTACATGAGTCATGATCAGAGAAAGACCTTTCAGTGATTGCACCCTGGAGTGCTGATGGCCAATGCGGATGTCAGAAACGCCCATTTCCCACTAAAAAACATGCTGGAAATGCCTTTGCTCCTCTTGGAGAGTGGAAGAAGCCACGCCGGCTTCATCACCTTCTTCGCCTTCTTGACCAACTCTTGCTCCGTAATCGTCTCGGGGCCTGTGACTTCCGTTGGTGTTAAGAGGAGCGACGACACTATCTGTAGCAGCTCACTCAGTGTCGCTGTTTCTTTGCTGCCTAAGGACCTTTGGTATGATGATGAAGGCAGCTTCCTCACCAGGAATTTGTCCCTGATGAGCGCCTTCAACTTGCTAAAAATGGAAATGCTGCTGCCACTAACTTTGGTTGTCACACTAATGGGGAAATGGAACTTCTCGATCGCCTTGCTGACGTCGCTTGCTATGGGATTCAGGTGGAAGCTGACCTTCTTCGATGGCTCAACATGGTGGAAGAATGTCTTTGGCGCACCGACCGTTGAGACGAAGAGCCCATGCTTGACGTCAACCTTCTCGTATAGGTCGAAAGATGCATTAGGGTTGACGTTGTCACTGAACCCAATACCAAAGTCGTCAGGTTGAGATTGCGAGAAGATGGGCGCAGTGTCTAGGCCGCCGGCGTTAGTGGGATCGGTCAGGTGACCGGCTTCTCCTGCAATCTAGCTCTGAGTTAGTGTATGGATGAACAATGAAGGTATGTGTTACAGACTTACAATGCCCTATATATCTAAGATTTTGAACTGCTTCAAGGGCATGTTGTTGCAGCCAAAAATTTGCATACCTGAATTGTCAGCAGTGAATGATATGGGGTATTGTGTGATGCAGTCTGTCAGATTGCTTTCATCTCCTTCTACAACAATCTGCCTCATCACAAAAATCAGTATCATATTAGTAACACGATAAGGTGAGAGGTTATGTGTACAAGCATCATATCCACAATTCTCATGAAGTCGATTAACTAATTACCTCTCCTAGGTCATTGTTGTGAAGCCTCACTCCTCTAAGGTTCTCTACTTGCCTCTTCTCTTCCTGCTTGAACTCCTCCATGTCAGCGATCTCAACCAACTTGACCGGTTCATCGACATGGACCGGCTTTGATGTGAATCCTGCAGATGCGCCAATGCAGTCCATATGGTAGAAATTGTCTGCCTCCTCTTTAGCCTTCACCCCAAGCTCAACGAGGGAAGATAGTTCGTTGATGTAGTGGGTGCTGGTGCTGCTTGTGCCAGCGCCTGGCCACATTTCTGTAGCGTAGCTGCTGTTGGTGCCGTTGATTAGCTCCTGGGAGGCCGACGCCACAGAGAGGAACTCTTGAAGGATGTCAACCTCGTTGGGGTTGCTGCGGAGTACGTTTGTCTTTGTGTCGAGGCTGACGTCCTGTGGGAAGTCCTCCACCTCCAGGGGAGGCAATGAGAGCCTGTGCTGAAGCCTTGCACACTCCAGTGCAACATCCACCTAAGCCGTACATAATATATGATTTGCATGTGTAAGCACTTATTCAGCACTTCATTGTTCTTTGCCTCAATTACTGTGCTGAAAATACTAGCATTCTTTGTATACCTTGGATGGGAGGCATGAGAAGCTGGAAGAGGATGGATTCATGAAGAAAGGATTGGTGGCGTTGAAGGCGTCTTCGCTCAGGAACTGCATCCATTTGCCATCCTCGTGAGGTGCACTCATCTGCATCCCGAATCCACCATGCATGGAGTCCATTGGCGCCTCTGTCGGGAATGAGAAACTGCTGCTCTCGAAGTCATCACCTCTAACATCACTGGACATGTCCAGCGTTGGGGAGCGGTCAACACTGCTTGCCATCCACTGAGGTTGCTCGATGGGGTGGTGCACTGCGCCATAATGCTCAATGATTTTTGGCCCAGGCGCTGTCTTCTTAAACACTCGGCATAATGCATACGCGTCCTGTGAACAGAAATGCAAGCAGTTCATAGATGTCAGAGAAGCCTATAAGCTATATCAGTTACACAGCAGTGTGATGTTTCGTACTAGCTGCATGGTTTAGGGTTTCAGGAAAATAAGGGGTTAACAGCAATTGTGAAACGTTTCATATATGAGTAGTTCATTGTTCCCAAACTACAGTACATAAATAGATTTACACATCAGTAGCAAAGTCACACCTGTAAGCCAGTGTCAGTCTCGCATTCCCTCTCGTCGAGGCGGTATTCGTGCATGACCCAATCAGTGCGAGAACCATGTGGAGCTCGGCCCCGATAGTACACCAAGGTCTTCTTCATACCAACTGCACGCCTGTGCGAGTTCACCTTTCTGTCCTTACCAGTTGCCTTCCAGTACCCAGATTTTGTTGCACGGTTTGTCCTTGATCCATTTGGATACTTGCGGTCTCGAGGGCTGAAGAAATACCATTCTAGGTCTTTGCTTGGAAGAAAGGATTTTTCTGAACATTTAATTAAGAGAGATGTCAGATAATATACATAAATATACTGCATAGATGCTAACATTTATCTGCATAGGTATGTGATAATCATTATTATAATAATTCAAAGATTAGCCAATATAGACTACCACAGTTGAAAAGAGAATTAGACCAAGATCACTTTATATCTTGGAGGCTGTGCACTTTAGTTCATCTTCTTGACTTATGTTCATCTCAAGTCCCTTTCTAATTTCTTGCTTTATTTTGCCACTCAAAGAAGATAAAAGAATCATCTTTATTTTATCTTTTCATTCAATGTTTTTACGGCATTCATTTCATACAATGCTATTGGTAATTTTTAGTAGGGAATAAAAACTGGCAATCTTGAAAGCCAACAAATGGATAAAGAGAATATATCTTTTCTTGAAATCTATATGAGACTGACATGGCCCAAAATATATAAGCTTTAGCTTTGTTGTTACTGGATAAAGGATTTCCTTTCCTTTTCAAGCGGCCCAATGCATGAGCACAGATAGTATATATATCTATCTACACGATCACCTTTACACTTGGCAGAATTTTGCCATGCCTTACGGTTCTTTTCAGCCAAAGTGAGCAAGATCTATCTATATTCCTACAATCCTACTTTCGGTGCGCACAAAACGTTTAAAGAAAACAAATTTGGTCTTATGGTTAATCTCAGTTTTATTTCAAAGTTAGTATGGAAAATATGACTTTTATAATTTCTATAATTACAAGAAGGACAGAAACAGTGCCAGATATGCTTCGATCAAATAGAAATTGGAATTCAAATACAGAATAAAATAAATACATATAAAGAAAGTGCTAAATACATAAAGCCATCGTATATAATAAACTGCAATTTGCAAGAGCTAGTGATGCCTCTGTCAAGTTTAGTATAGGTCGGTGAAGTGCTCACCAAGAAGAGAACATGAGCTTATTCTTTCCTCAAGAGCAAGGATTGCAATTGTGGTTGAGCAATATTATAAGGATTGAATAAGATTGCTTAGAGTGTGCGCACAACATGGTATCCAATACAAATATTTGAAGCTATATATATGTGTGTGCTTTCTGTGTAGGGAAATACAAGGTGTAAGATGTTAAAATCCTATTGCATGCAAAATTGCAAATACATTAATTCACAATAGAATCAAAACTTAGAAGGAAGGTGTTCAACTATGTTTGAAAAAAAAAAAGCTGTTCCATAACTACTTAGAAATGCTTACATATTCTGTTCTATAACATATCGAGCAAATAATGATGATAACAAATTCATACAACTTCATGCATCAAGAGTCAATATGAACAACGAGATCAATCCAAGAATGGATATGCACATACCTGGCAAATCCCAGGGCTCACACTTGTAAAGATCAACCTCTGGAATGATTTCGAGCTCTATCTGTCTCCCGTTGATCTTCCTCTTAAGGTAGTAGATGATGAGTTCCTCGTCAGTGGGGTGGAACCTGAAACCAGGAGGCAAACTGACTGGCGCCATTGCTCCCTCTGCCCTTCCTCTCAAAATTCTCACAGCAAAAGTGTGCTTGGAACTTTGCAGTCGCCTGGCAGCAATGCTATCCGAAGCAAAAATCGTGGACAGCCAACCAAGCCTGCTCAACTAGCTCTCTATGAATGAATGATCAGCTACAAATAATGTACACAACCTGAAACAAGAAATAACAGAAAGATATGTAAGCTGCAGAAAGTTAACCAAGATCGTCGATCACGTATGGAACTAAGAGGTGCGGTAGAGAGGATAGATAGGAGGTAAGAGGGGGAGGAGACCTTGGCTAATGGCAGACGTATGAGGAAGGAGAGAGGGAGGGAAAGGAGGGGAGGGGAGGGGCCGTGTCTTTATAGCAAAGCTTGGGAGATTATTTTATGCCAGGATTCTTGTCATCTTTCACATGAAGCTGTATAACCTCTCTCTCTCTCTCTCTCTCTATGTCCCCTCTCTCAAACTTTGGCTTTTGCTTTTGTTGTGTCTTGTGTCAGTAGCTTTATATCGGTGAATAGAAATATCCCAATCTTCCCTTCTTGTCTTTGGCAGCCAAAGCGAGCTGGTGTAGCCGCAGGACTGTGTAGGATGGCTATTGGCTGCTTTGTGGGCCACCAGAGCAATGCCTAGTCAGCTCCCGTTGGAAAGGGTGAGGGCCCCAAGGTTGGTACTCGATTCCCTCACTTTTTATCCCGCGACTTCCCTTTGACGGTTTACGTCACGTTCACACACGAGCCCCGATGTAGATTTGCCGGGGGGCCTGCATGCATGCCTCGATGCTTGTGCCTGCATCTGCATGATTAGCAGCTAATACATGTACTAGTCATTAACTGTCTCAACTGAGGAGCAACTGGCTCTTTTTCTGTAGCGGAGTGGCAACCAACTCTGCGCTAAAGTTAACTTGTTCTTCTGTCCCCCATGTTCATGCTAGAGGGTGCATATGCGCTGCCGAATTGCCATATGCTTATCGTTACCGATCGCTGCAATGGCTGCATGCCGGCAATAGCTCAGCTCACCTGCCGAAACAATGTCGAGAGACAAGTCAGTTGAGCCTGGTTCCAGACGATCTTATTACTAATACTAATAAAATACCAGCAGAATCTGAGTGAGAGATTTCGTATTTTGTCAAACAGTTGTACATTCTGATAGATCCAATGTATCTGCGTGTAAGAATGATACGTGTAACTCAAGCTACGACCAGACTGGCTACGACAGTTGTATCGTGCATAAAAAGCTCTGACTGGAAATAGCTGGTTCACCAGTGAAATCTACTTTTCAGAAATCCAATCCTCGGTAGAAATAGCTGGTTCACCAGTGAAATCTACTTTCCAGAAAACTAGTTCAAGGAGCTGGGCCACCACTGAAATTTCAGTTGTTGCCAACACAAACAGCACATGGACATGCCAACTCTGGATGCTCCACTGTAGCAAAAGTGCAGTTAATTTCCATGGGATGCAAGTTTTATACACAGACACAAATAATTTTTTTTTTTGCGAGTACAGACACACAAATATATAGCCGCTTTTCTCAGTGTGCAACCCCAATTCACATATGTATGCTCAGGCTCAGATAATCTTGTTGCTAACTCGGATTCAAAGTACCGCCGCCAGAAACCCAGGCTCCGGAAAAACAGTCGTCCACACTGGAAGGACGTACGCAAAAGGCTTCTGTTGGAGCTACCGAGCAACCAGAAAACCAGTTTATCCTGAAGGACCCCACTAATACAAAAAGGACTTCATTTCACATCACATTTTGGCAGTAAAATAGCATATCAAGAAATTAACCCACCGCCCCCTGCTGAAGTCGGCAGGAACCTAAGACTAATAAGAGCCATTTTCTTCAAAAGAGCAGAAAGCAAACTAGAAGGTCTAAATCAGAACATCGGAGCTGAATGTGATAGGTTGTGTTGTCCAGCTGACGACGGACTGACACAGCCTATAGATCTCATTGGTCGATGATCCAGTTTAACCTCCAGAAGCCCGATCTTCAGTATCCAATGAACCAGCCAGCCAATGATGGCGACGATCCCTCATCAGTCAGCTGCAAAACAAAAAGGAAAAGGTGGGTTATCCATGGAACCTTCTGAGACGGCCAGACTTTCGACACGTTCCAGGCCTACATGGCAAGTGCAGAGCTGGGTCCCGGGAGCTTTCGAGGCCCCCACAACTTGCGGCTGCTGATGCATAGCTTGTGGGCCACTTTTCCTTTTTTTCAATCCATCCGCTCCAGCTTTAGGTTCCTTTCCCCTTTTCGAGTTTATGCTTCTCCCCACACCCACACAGAGGGTATCTCAAATACCATCTCAAGCTATTCTACTACACTGCTCCTCCTACCTGTAGCGTATTGAGTACACATACATACGAGAAATACACATATAGAGTGTTGTGCTTATGTGCAATATAAGCTGTCTAAGGAAAACTAAAAACAGTGGGATGCAATCTGTATAACTTTATTACTGCACAGCCAAATGGAATGAGCCAGCATGATTGATGAGTATAAGTTGTTACATTCAACATGGCAATTCACTGGATTTTGTGCTGTCATGACATGCAGAGAACTACCAATATATGTTATCTATTTGCTCGTTTGTGTTATCATGCTTAAGATTTGCGGCTATGATGCAAAAGCTGGGTGAATATGGTGTGCAATGTGAGAGAGATGGCAAACAAGTTGGTCGATCCGACAGCCTAGAGTGAACAGGAAGAGCACACATGACGCAGTTTAAAATCTAAAAGCAATGTGTCTTAGTAACTCTTACCTAGCAATGATGGACTTAATAAAATGATAAAGTACGGTTGGCCAGCTCAATTCATAAGGAGACCCAGATCTCACAACTTCACATCGCTTTTAAGGTATGCAGGGAGAAGAAAGGGAGAATTTAGCCCACCTGAACCCAGCAGATCGGCTCATGTATCTTCATAATGATGCCAAAGACAAAAATTACATACTGATCAGAGTAATCATTAAGATCTAATCAGCATGTGTTCAATACAATTTGAAAAACTTACTTGACTCGCTTGCCAAAAAAAAGGCATTACCTTATCTGTTTACTTTTTAACAAAATCATTACTTTGCTTTAAGGACTTGGACGTTGAGCTTTAGTTCAAAAAATGGAAATAATCCAAAATCCTTGTTTCTATTTCCCTGAAGTTTTTCAGAGTATGGACTAACCGCTGTCCGTCAGAACTAGTTTCAATAAAAGATAAACGGGGAGCAATATACTAATGTGCCAAGGAATAATTCGTAGAACTTTGGAGTGGTGTTGGGATCAGACCTTGAGTGCCCACATTGAAATCCATCAAGAGATGGGTGGCCTCTGCAAGCGGCAAGCAAAGTACTTCAACCTGGATACAAAATTAGTTACAACCAAGATGTGCTGAGATATATTCCGTTCAAAAGCATTTCAGAAAAGTTATTTAATCACAAAGGTTGCAGAGCTGAATGCAGTGTCGGTTCTAATTATGGGAGAAGAGGAATCAAAAGAAAAGAAACAGCAACACTGTAGCCGAAAGGATAGGCCACCCCTAGCCTCCCACTTTTGAAAGCCCAAAAGTCGGCCATTGTTCAAGTATCTTGGCTTCCACATGGAATCAGATAGTACCCAAACAAGGAAAGAGATCTGAATACCTTGCACCAAATGGTGAAGCAATACCATACGGATAATATAACTTGGAAACAAAACTTTATATGTTTCCCGTGTAAACAGTTCTGGGTGTTCAACTGGGAAGGCATAAAGTTTCAGTTTCTCCTGTAGCAGTCCAAAACTCCAAATTCAGTTCCCACTAGTATCATTTTCCTGACTAGTGCAGGACCAATGTTTCCTGTGAAGTAAAGCAGTTTCAGCAACTTGCAAATAGTTTGTCTATGTCAATGTCTGTCACGGCATGAAGCTTCAATAGCTCACTGCTTTCTGATTGGCATGCTAAGTAAGTGTCATGGCATGTCCATACTGAAGTTTTCAGTATGTGTGCATGATGGTGCTGAGGGAAGTAAGAATTGGTCGAGCCGTTTACTGAGGTAAAAATAATAGTGTTCCATATGATCATAATCCATTACTTCAACATATATTGTCTTCAAATACTACCTCCGTTCTAAGAAGAATATCATTCTAGGTTTGGACTAATATAAAAAATATTATCAACATTTGTATCTCCAAATAGGTTTATTATAAAAAAATACATTCCATGATTAAAGTAATGGTACTTTATTACACATCATAAATATTACTAATACATTTTCATACATATTTGGTTAAACTTGATATATGTTGACTGCTCGACAAGAATGGCATTCTTTTATTGGGATGGAGAGAATATAATGATTCATTGTCTGGTCGTCAAATCAGATCTGCTATTGCAACAGAAAACAGTACTGAAGCATTTCTTGGGGAAGGAAACGTACTTTAGACAGGAATACTGGATGACACTTCTAACACATAGATGTAAAATCCTTGATGCATAATAAAGGATGGTCAAAATTTTGGAACAAACCCACTATGAAAAGTACCATAAGGATAAGTGAATTACTAGGCTGAAGCCAAGGCTCAACTACAATGTGGTCCCATTAGGAAAACGTAGCACTACCTTTCACCTGCTAACTTCAGAGAGTTGAGACTCAGACTGCTATCTTGACTCTTTACTACTGTCACTAGACTTGGTCAACAAAAAACTGCTGTCACTAGGTACATACTAGTGCCATGGGACAAGTTACAGACAACTATAGCAGCTTAACCTTAAAAAAAAAACTATAGCAGCTTAATGTGCAGGGTGAAGAACATCATCAGCTGTAAATGTAATAATTCGACCAACTTCTAGTTCTGATAAGTGATAACATTCTCACAGCCTACAAGTAAACATGTGCCAGCATAATCGCAAGCCACTATGAAGCTTGTCTTGTTATGTTACAACCAAATGGTAAGACATTTCATCTCCAGTTGAGCATGCTAGAACTGCAATGGTTAGAAGGTATAGATAGTATACCATTTACAACAAAGAACACTCTACTCAGTACGAGAACAAACATTGGGGGAAAGACAAACTTGTTCCTTCAATATTCTTGTTGTGTATCCTTGTTTAAGACTAAGAATAACTTGGGCAAGCAAATAACGTCATGGAAGATGCATGCCTGCAGAGCTTGCAGCAATGACGAAGAAAACATGACAAAATGCAATCTTCATCAGGAAAAAAGCAAATTATGAAACTGAGGTCAACATCAAACCAAAAGTTTATTCTCTCTTTATTCAATGGATCCCACAAGAAGATTTCTAAGATACAATGATCAAACTTGCACATGTTTAACATGCTTATTACTTTTCTCAGTGCAAATCGATAAAGCAAGAAATCTTGTTAGCTTCTCCTAGCCTCCAAGAGCTGCAATCTAGCTGGTTATCACCAACACGTAATGCTATAGCAATATCAATGACATAGTGTTCCCTTAGTATATTTTAGAATCTAATAAAAAAACAATACCTCTATTTTTCAAGAAATTAATTTTATCATGGACAGACAATGTGTGCGAAATAATGGTAATAAGAAGCTAACTTACACAATAATGTGATTTTTTTTCTTGAACACGCAATTAGGCGTGTGTGCATCAGCTATTTAAATGGTTGATTTCTCTTGACAGAAGCAACATCATGATACCAGCATCATAGTATCCAGCTCCATGAAAAAGAAAAAGAAGACGATAAGAGATAAAAAGGAGTTGTCGTTTTCAGTTATGCTATAAAACTGAATGGCGTCAAAAGAAATGGCAGCATTAAAGCAGAATTCTAAATAAGGGGCTGTGGACTGGGTTTTCAAATTGTCAGACTCGCCCTCACATGGATGCAAAATGACATACTGAATGTAAGGTAATAAAGAGAGAAAATCAGGTGGGGGATCATCTCCCCTTCCATTGACTTATAAAAAAAAGGTGATAAAGAGAGTGCAATCTTAATCTAGCCACAAAGGTTCACATCAAAATTGTGCATGCATTTTATTCACTCACACGTATGGGTAGTTTCAGAGCACTCATGTTAAATATGCTAATTTAAAAGTAAACTGGAAATGAAATTTACTATTAAAAATTAATATTAGATGCCAGCAGCGAGATTTTGCACCTACATTGGCCACGAGTTCCTTATGGCAGAAGCAGAAACAGAACTCCAATCAATGAATTGAACTCTGCTTTTAACTCTCTTAGGGATGTTCTGCTAAAATTCTTATGCTGCACAAAAGTAAGGTAAGTAGGTGCGAGTGGTTTCTTGATTCCTTCCTCTTCACTTATTGTTGCACAATATTTTGCAACAAATGTCTGCAAATACAACTTAAAAAACATAAAAGCCCATGTTAATTAAGAAGTGCATTTGCTGCTCCCATTTGCTTATATAATTAGAAAAAACAACAATAGCTTGAGCCTAACCAAAGAAATAAATATAAGGCCCTCACAGTTGACTCCGGAATGAACCTCCACTTAAAGGTTCAGGTTCATAAGCATCATATCAGCATATTGGACATCCTCAAGATGCCCCAGTTCACATCTTAAGGCCAGGGTTTTGTGAACAGGGTCTGTATCTTCCATCCAAGAGCCCGAGCACACACGAGACACTAAAACACACCGTGCCATAATCACATTTCGCCAAAAGGAGGCAGTGCTGTGCTGCCTAAGATGTGTGCTCGCAACAACAAATGCCACACGATCGAATGACTTCAACAGTATTCCATTTCATACTTTCCGATCAAACGTCGCACAGTTAAATTGACTGAATGAAACAAGGGGCATCGGTGGAATAAGCATACCTGTGCCTACGCAAACCATATGAAACTCTATGGAGCAACATGATGGCTGACGCCCTCAGTTTGATCAGCAACCGTGGGTCGCTTTATACTCGCTACCGCTGAGCACACTGTAACTGGTGGGTGGTGGCCACGTACCGGAGGACGCGTGAGGTTCATCTGGAAGAGCACAAGCCCGAAGGGGTGTTCCGTGTGGAGGCGGAACGCGAAGGTGATCGGACGAGAAGGCGAAGCAGCGGCGGACTGCGAGATGGAAGTGGAGGTTGGGGCAGCAGCAGCCGACCGCACAATGCGCGTCGATGGCGCCGCGGGGGCGCACCCAAACCGATGTCCTCCGGCTCGGCGCCGAACCCAGCCGCCGTCAGCGAGTCGGCGACGAGCGGGGTTGGGTTGCAGCGCAGCGCCATGATCTCGAGAGGCAGCTCTGATCGCCGGCTCGCCAGTCTAATCCCAAGCGACAGCCGCCGCCGCCGCTCGAGAAGAGACAAGGGCCCCGTCCAGGGAATGGGACCTCCTAGCTGGGCTTTCGGCCCACGCCCCCAAAACGCGCGGTTGCCAGGTAGTCCCGAGCCAGGTGCCGAAGCGCCTATTTCGAATTTTGCGTGAAAAATTGGCGCCTAGGGCCAGACTCGCAACTCCGATGGCACCAAATTTCGAAACTATTGGTTTTGGGCGAATTTCGAATTACAGGTGAAAAGTTGCCGCCCACAACCAATTTCGAACCAGACTCAAGGGTTCAAAATTTAGCGAGCGGCGATGAAAAACTGGAACCACATTGCAGTTCTGAACATGCCCAAAGGTTTGCGCCATCAGTGCCAAAATCAAATGGAACAAAGATGCAGTCGTAACTAGAACACAGATCCATTTCATTCATCTCGCATTCTTCCATTACACACCACAGAACAGATAACTTTACACAAGACAACCAGACAGACCACAGGCACCAGACGGAACGAAACCCTAACACAACTGCTAACCCTAGCACCACCGGGGGACCAGGAACGAGAGACGACGCCGGAGCGGAGAGTGAGGGGCCGGACAGAGAGCCTAGCCGCCGAAGCCGTAGAGGGTGCGGCCCTGGCGCTTGAGGGCGTAGACGACGTCCATGGCGGTGACGGTCTTGCGGCGGGCGTGCTCCGTGTAGGTGACGGCGTCGCGGATGACGTTCTCGAGGAAGATCTTGAGCACGCCGCGGGTCTCCTCGTAGATGAGCCCGGAGATGCGCTTCACGCCGCCCCTGCGCGCCAGCCTCCGGATCGCCGGCTTCGTGATGCCCTGGATGTTGTCGCGGAGCACCTTGCGGTGGCGCTTCGCGCCGCCCTTGCCCAGACCCTTGCCTCCCTTGCCGCGGCCCGACATGGCTGAGAGCGAGGAGCGAGAGGAGATTGTAGAGGTGGATTTGGAGATTGGGGGACTTGGTGGTGGACGGGAGTGGGCTGGGTGCTATTTATTGCAGCCGGCGGGGCGGGAGGGGGTGTGTGCTTGGGCGCAGGGGGAGGGAGTGCGATCCGTGGGAGGTGGAGTTTGGCGCGTCGGATCTGTGATGGATGGCTGGGGGTGCGTGGGAGCGGGTGGGGCGGATCGGTGACGTGGCGAGGACCCCGAACCGATCCGCGGGAGGTGGTTTCGCGGCGTCCGATTGGTTCATCGGGGTGGACGCCGATCGCTGACGTGGCGTCGGTGTGTTTCCTGGAGTGGGAGATTGCAGCGGCATCGTTGAACCTGTTGCCATCTGATCTGAAAAACATTTCCTTTGCTAATGAAAAAACATAATATCCTTGTTTCAAAAAAAATAATATCCTAGATTCTACGGTATCTCACTCTCACATGCATATGATCCACAAGTAAAAAATAATCATACCTAGTAATATCTTAACAAACTTGGAAATGAATATTAATGTCTTTTGAACAAGGAAAAAAGGGCTTTCCTCTTGAGAAATTTGCATGACTAGAAAAGAACAGTGGTCATATGTGTGCTCCAAAGTTCCAAAAAAATATGTGCTCCAAATGATCATCTTCTGCAGTCAAGCCTTGTTTTTTTTTTTGTGATACTTTCTTGCAGGAGATCCACATTTCTCCAAGTGGAAAAAAAATGTATATAGGAACTTGATAATCTCACATGTTATTTTAACTGCCTACAACAAAGATGGTATTCACATCACCAATGGGAATTGAACAAAACGCTATCATATGAACGTACAAGTCTACTCCCAATACTTCGTCTTTAAGTTGTCATGTCATATGAATATAATTAATTTATTTTTTTTCTTTTGTTTTCAAAAGGGAATGGGGAATTGTATTAAAACACGGCACGGAACATCCATAAATTACATATGAAAAAAAACTGAAATAAATAAAGTACAATAGACTATCTAGATTTGTCCATCGTCTTCTTCTCTAGTGGCTTTTTTCAAATTTATTATTTTCTTTTCTTGTAAGATGCAACCTAAGATTCTAACTTCTTGTTTCATGAATGACACGTGGTCTATGAATTTCTTGATTATACAAATTTTGTTTTATTATATTCATATTTGAAATCACTTTGATATGACGGCAACTCATTGCTCTTTAAGACGTTATTACTCCGTTCATCCTAAAAAGATTGTGATTCTAGGTTTAAAATAGGTCAAACTTTCTTAAGATTGACAAAGTTTATAGACAACCATATCATATTTATTTCTCTAGGTTGATTTAATATGGAAACATATTTCATAATTAATCCAATACTAATACTTAGTATTTCATATCATAATGTTAGTATCTTTTTGTATATATTTGGTAAAACTTTATACTGTTTTACTCCTAGGGAAGTGATAATTGCCTCTTTGGGCAAAGTTAGTATAGCGCATGAGGGTGTTAATGTGACATTGGAGACAACACAGGGCCAAACATATCTTATATTTCTGAAAAAAGGAGGTAAGTCTGTTAACATTGACTAGTTATAGAAAAGAGGACTTTAAATAAATTTTCAAAATGTTATTATAGTTGTTAATACTATCAAGAGGGATGCAAATTAGGCTAGCTAGATGAGGGTTCAAGTGCTCGTGTTGGTCTATTTTACACGATTGAGAGACACCGTGCACACACACACTTAGAATGCTTTCTCAGCTGGTACACCGGAAGTTCTGGTCCTGTGACCGAAAGTTCCGGTAGTAGCAAGCCCGCGTGCAACCGCGTGCCAGAAATCGGCCATGACGGGTTATTACCGTCATTTCATACCGGATTTCTCAAAGATATCCAAGCCCATAACCGAGTTGTTAAAGAATGATGTCAAGTTTGTTTAGTCACTTGAATATAAAAAGGCATTTTAGAAATTGAAGTAATTAATGACCACTGCTCCAGTCTTAGCACAGCCGAATATTGAGAAACCTTTTGACGTTTATTGTGATGCTTCTGGCATTGGTATTGGATGTGTGTTGATGCAAGAAGGGAGAGTTGTTGCTTATGCTTCTCGACAGTTGAAGAAACATGAGGAACATTATCCAACACATGATTTGGAATTAGCAGCTGTTGTTCATGCATTGAAAATATGGCGACATTATCTGTGGGGTAATAAATATATATCTACAGTGATCACAAGAGTTTGAAATACATTTTTACTCAAGATGAGTTAAATATGAGACAGAGAAAGTGGTTAGAACTAATCAATGATTATGATTTGGAAATATATTACCATCCTGGTAAAGCAAATGTAGTTGCTGATGCTCTTAGTCGAAAGAGTCATTGCCATTGCTTGACAGTAAAACCTCTAGACATTTCTCTATATCATGAAATAAAAAAGTTGGGTATAGTAATGGTGCAACATGGTAGTTTGTCCAACATTACGGTTGAATCAACACTCAAAAATCAAATCATTGCTGCTCAGAGAAGTAATAAGGAAATTAAACATATCAAAAAGAAAATTAGAGAAGAGAAGGTTTCTTGTTTCACAATTGATGAAGCAGATGTCCTATGGTATAAGAATCGTCTGGTCATACCAAAAGTTTCTGAGTTACGTCAAAAGATCCTCGATGAAGCACATCTTTCAAAGTTTTCTATTCATCCAGGAAGTAATAAGATGTATCATGATTTAAAACAGAAATTTTGGTGGACTAAGATGAAGATTGAAATTGCTAAGTATGTGGCTCAGTGTGATACCTGCCAAAAAGTTAAAGCTGTACATTTGAAAAAAATAGGAGAACTTCAGCCATTGCCTATTCTAGCTTAGAAGTGGGAAGATATCAGTATGGACTTTATAGTGGGTCTACCCAGGACCGCAAGAGGTTTCGATTCCATTTGGGTCATAGTGGATCGACTCGCAAAGTCCGCACATTTCCTTCTAGTTTGAAGTACAAATTCAGCCTCGCAGTATGCCAAATTGTATTTTGAGCGTATCATTAATCTTCATGGTATGCCAAAGACTATTGTATCGGACCGAGGCACGCAGTTCATCAACAAATTCTGGAAACGATTGCATAATTCACTAGGTACTGATCTTCTGCACAGTACAGCTTACCATCCACAAACAGGAGGTCAGACTGAAAGAGTGAACCAAATACTTGAAGATATGTTGAGAGCATGTGTTCTTAATTTTTCAGAAAAATAGGATGAGTGTTTTCCCTTAGCAGAGTTTTCTTATAACAATAGTTATCAAGAAAGTATCAAAATAGCACCATTTGAAGCGCTATATGGTCGCAGATGTAGAACTCCGTTAAGTTGGTCTGAACCTGGAGAAAGAATATTTTTTAGAGTTTATTTGGTGAAAGAAACGGAAGAAAGGGTTAAACAAATACAACAAAACTTGAAAGTGGCACAGTCTCGTCAAAAGAGTTATGCCGACAAAAGGCGTCAACCATTGTGGTTCAATAAGGGAGATTATGTGTATTTAAAGGTGTCACCCATGAAGGGAGTTACTCAATTTGGAGTTAAAGGCAAGTTAGCACCTCGTTACATTGGACCATTTCAGATCTTGGCACAAATTGGGAAGGTATCATATCGTCTGCAACTGCCTGAACAGTTGTCGGCTGTACACAATGTGTTCCATGTGTCCCAACTTAAGAAGTGTCTTCGAGTGCCGGATAAGATTTTTGATGTGGAAGGAATTGAACTTGAGCCTGATTTGACTTACTCTGAGTATCCAATTTGAGTATTGGATCAGAAAGACCGTGTCATAAGAAGCAGAACTATTAAGTGGTACAAGATACAATGGGATCAACATTCAGAAGAAGAAGCTACGTGAGACTCGAAAGATTACCTGTTGGAGAATTTTCCAGAGTTCTATGCTTCTATCTAAGTTATAATTCCCTCTATGAGTTGTAACTTCATTAGTGTGAGTTGTAAAGACCCTTTTCTCTTATGTACTTAGTTGAAGTGTGTTTTCCTGACATATTTCCTTTTCCATTACTTTACCTACATCTTTAAATCTCAGGACGAGATTTCTTTAAGGAGGAAAGGCTGTAACCCCTCTGGTGTTATATTAACTAAAACCTGCCATGTCATCATATATACTGCAAAGCATTCATGATTAGGTCAACCTTGATGTGCATTAACTAAAACAAGTTTACATTTCATAGGTTGATTGTGTTTCTGGAATGTGTTGTCACATGAAATAATAAAACCCTACTTTCGAATGTCATTTCAAATGCTTGATTTATATTCTATGTACTTGAGGTGTAAACCATGTTTACACTAGTGTCAAGCATAGTGTATAAATCTAAGCCCAACCTTAAAAATGATTTCTATATTTGAATTTGAATTTGAATTTCAAAGCTTATTCCCAAGTCTTGTAATTCAAATTTAAATTCAAATTGGAATGCTATAAAAATGATTTTCAAAAGTCAACCTGGTCAACCAAGGGTACTATTAGGTCATTGACTTAAAAATGTCCTTGGATGATGAATGTGATCACTAATAACCAACCAGTTAAATTAGAAACCAAATCGAGTTTGAATTCGGTTTCAAAAAAACCCTTTATTTCAAAACCTACTTTTATCCCCTTTTCTGTAATTCAAAATCTATAAGGAATTTGGGGATACTCTAAAAAGATAGTTTGTAGATCTTGACAAGAGCTACAAAGTTGGTTTATAAAGTTTTCAAATTTCCACAAAGAATTTCAAATGAATTTGAAAATATAGTTTTCCAGCATGTAACACTCTGGTGTTAAGCAAGCATAATCATTTGCATTCTTAAGC
>CM041628.1:93664102-93691807 GCA_023333625.1 Bothriochloa decipiens
TGTACTTGTGAATGGAACCGCTAAACTATTACGATCTTGGTCGTGTCGGAAAAGTTTGAAATCCCTCGAGATTTCACGGACTACCGGGTTTATTAGGTCTCAATCATATGATTTGCTGAATTAATGGCGGATTATGTGCTTGTGCTCTAATAAATTGGTCGGTTCTGTTACACAGCATTTGTCCTCTTTTGATTTTAAAACCATAATTCAAAAATTATGCATAATTTGGGAAACTTTGTACATAAAAAAAGGTTTGGTTTGAAAAGTTAAACATTTCATATTTTTGAAGATTTTCAAGTTTTATTGAAAAATCAAAAGTAATTTCAAATGTTTGTTTCTAGGGTTTTGTTCCCCTTTTGAATTTGAATTCATATTTCAAAATCCAAATAGAATTTGAGGATGCCAGTTAAATAAAAAGTGTAGCTCTTGAAAAGTTATGTAGATAATATTTTTGGAGATTTTAAAGTTCTTATATAAATTTTGGAGTAATTTGTAATTTCAAATAAGTGGCAATTCTATAATTTTCTTGAACAGCACCGAGACCTATCGACGGCCGCCATCGGCGGCTTCTCAAGCCGCGCCGCCGTCCACCGGCGCCATACCGACGTGCCGTAGTCGCCAACTCGCCTCCGCGCGTGAAGCTTCATCGCCACATGTCGCCATCCATATCCTCGAGCTCTAGCTATAAGTAGGGCCGTCGTGGCCGACTTCTTTTTCTTTCCCGTACCGCCGTCGAGCTCGTCTCCGCCGGCAAAATTCGCCACCGCCGATCCACCTCTGCCCGCTTCGTCTTGCCAGAAGCTCCGCCACGTCCTTGCACTTTGATTAAGCTAGCTCGTACTCGCTCTCCCCGCTCGAGCCGCCCGTACGACGTCATCTTCCTCGCGAATGGCAGATGTGGTTCAATGGTGCACAGAAATCGCGGTGACACCGTCCTTGCCACCGGAGCGCCATCGCCGCCATCAGCGCCGCCGTCCACAGCTCGACTCAGCCACTCCGAGCCTTCATCAACGCACGCACCGTGCCCGTGGTGAGCTCTTGCATCTGTTGGTGCCCTCGATTTCACCTCTCTTGTGCCGTAGGGTCTGGCCACCGTGGCTCGCCGCCGGCGTGACCTTGCCGCTCCGCCGCGCGTGTAGCCGTTGCGGCTGGGGGTTCAAATTGGGTTCCATCTTGTTGATGAGTGTGATCGCAAGAGTGTATAGCTCAGGTCCATGCACTCGCCGTCGCCGAAAATCGCCCCGGTGAGCCCTGCCGCCGCGCCCGAGCTTCGCCGCGCCGCCATGGCCGCCGGCGTGGGTGTCGCCGTCGCTCCGCCGCCGCGTTAGCTAGCCCAGGAGCTTTGTCTTGTTGTGCTGAGTCCGTAGAGCCCAAGCTCATCGCCGAAGACCTCGCCGCCGATGAGATAGCCGCCGGTCAAGCGCCGTCGCCGTCGGGTCAACGTGGGAGGGAAAAAGGATTTTCTTTTTTCTATTTTCAGAAAATGATTTAAATGCTATTTTCTTTAGAAAATCATAGTAATTCATGTATAGCTCCAAAAATTCTGAAAATTTTTGTGTATGTTCTTTATGATGTCATCTACCTAGGAAAAATATGAAATGTCAAATTTGAGTACTTTTTGCATATGTTAAAATTAGCTCTTTTAATTGAAAAATGGACCTTCAATGATTTTTAATAAATAAAATAATTGGCTTTTAATTCTGAAATTTGTTTTGCCATCTAATTAGACCAAGAGCTTTTCAAAATAAACTTTTGAGCTTAATTAGACAACTTTAATTTTTATACTTTTATTTTATGCTTTTAAATAATTAATTAACCCCTTTAATTAAGGTTAATCATTATAAGATTTGTTTGACTTTGGATTGATTGATGACCTTGGGTCATTGACCCTAATGACCTTTGGCACTTTAATTAATTGTTTGCGCTTACCTGGATCATGTCATTAGGGCTTAATTAACATTATTTCATGTGTTTAATAATTTTTGTAAATAATGTAGTTAACCCTAATGAACTTAGTAAGTATGTTTTGGTTGGCTTGCAACTTTACCGTGAAGGAAAGTTATACTCAAGCCTTTAATCTGGTTGTGCATCCATCGAGCATCATGTTTACTATTCAATCATGTTGAAGCACATCATTGTATCGTATAGTTTTCGATAACGGAGAGTTTAACGTTGTTGCCCCAGATCCGAAGGAAGAGCAGACTCAGGAAATTGGAATTGATCCAGAGTCCGAGACCATCTACCCCGAATACCAAGGCAAGCCCCTCTGTAGTGTTTCCGTCTGTTGATGCCCTAGGTCCCGTGTCGATGGTGAACTGGTGATATCGAGAAACTAGAAATCCACATGCATGAAGTGTCATATAGTGGGCCAGAGTCCTCACGTATGTCATGGAGTGACTTATAGTGGGCCAGAGTCCCCACATATGTCATAGTGTGTTATACTGTGGGTTTAAGTTCCCATGTATATCGGTACACTGGGTCGAAGTGCTCACGTGTATCATGTGGTGATATATGGCTGCGGTTGTTATCCCTGTATATCGGTTCATCTGATATGCTTAGGAGTTAGAGTCTCCTGTATATCAGTGACCTAGGTCCCAGCTGGGTATATGAAAATGGATTCGAATCGCCGTTGCTTCTCGGAGAAGAAGACTCGATCGGTGTTCATCATCGTAGTAACAACTTGAATAATGAGTAAGG
This sequence comes from Bothriochloa decipiens, assembly GCA_023333625.1. Classification (NCBI taxonomy): domain Eukaryota; kingdom Viridiplantae; phylum Streptophyta; class Magnoliopsida; order Poales; family Poaceae; genus Bothriochloa; species Bothriochloa decipiens. The sequence goes on from CM041628.1 coordinate 93,666,800, forward strand.
TTTAAGAAGAAAGTTGGTTGGTAATTTTGATCTTGAGCAAGACCGCTTTTCTTTCTTTCAAGCTTTTCTGCAAAATTTCTTATCTCCTGCAAGCCTTACCTTGTCCCTCTAACCTGCATTTCCTGAGTCTTCACCCCTCTTTTTCGTTGGGTCAGTCTTGTTGAGTACTTTTTTACTCAGGGTTTGTTGAACCCTTGTTGCAGGTGAGCCTCATGGGTAGGAATGCTTCGCATCCTGCTGCATGACAGTCCTCGAGGAAAGTGATGACGAATAGGATATCTCGCTCTTAGGCAGAGCATATAATCAAGGTTGATGTAGTAAGTTATATCGTATTCCACTGCTACTATGGTTTGTAATAATTCAACTTATGATTTGTAAGGTTTGAACTAAACGGTTTATAAATTTATGTTATTGTAATCCTTTCGCTCTTTTACTCTAATGTATATTATTTGTATAAAACTGTTGTAATACTGCAATATCTCTTTATAATGATTGATCCTGCTCGGAGAATCGTGGATGATTCAGGATTTACCCGACAGACCTTTTAAGTTTTATGGAACACATTCATGGTTATTTGGAGTCTGTTTAGACAATAATCATGCGTGTGGGCCATAGGATTTAGGAGGTTCTGCCACAGTTCGGCCTCCGACCGGAAGTTTCGGTCGGCCCAATCTGAGTGTTGACTTTCGCAAGCCCAACGGTCGGATCTCGAATAGACCGAAAGTTGTGATGGTTCCCACCGGAAGTTCCGGTAGCTCTTCGAAGCTGATAGTATAAATACTTTCTCACCTCCATTTCTGAAGGTTTCCCATTCTATTCACTGTGCCCAAGCTTTGCCAAACTCTTCTGTGAGCTAAACTCGCCCACTTTCTCTTCCCCTTTGCTTCCAAGCTTCAATCCTCGATTGTTTTGAGCTAGGGACGTGAGATTTGAGAGCGGGAGCATCGATTATCAACTTGAGCACTTGTCTTCCTCGTCTTGCCGGTTTGGTTTGCATTAAAGATGGGCATGCAGCTCGGGCCCATCGGCCCGGCACGAGGCCCGTGAATTTGGCCCGGCCTAAGCACGGCACGACCCAGTGGCCAACGGACCCGGGCTGGCACGGCCCGCAGAGCAGGCCGTGCCTAGGCCGCTGCTCAAGCCCGTGGGCCAGCACGGCACGACCCACAAAAATAGGGGAGGCCCGTTGAGGCCCGGTGATCAAAGCCTCAACATCAGCAAAAAGGCCACCGACCCAGCAGACCGTCTAGCCACTATGGCCTGCTCATGCAAAAAGGCCACCGGCCCACTATGCCCTACCCCCTCCCACTAGCCCAGCAGCAAACCCTACCCCTCCAGTCACCATGCTCGGCTGCTCGCCTTGCCCTCGCATCCCCCCATGCCGCCGCACTCTGCTCACTCGCCTCCCTCTGCTCGCCTCGCCCTTGCCTCCCCCCACTCTCGCTCATGAGTAGGAGACCTACACACCTCGTCTCGCTCCCTCTCTTCCACTCGGTCGGGACGCCGCCGCTGCCTCAGCCTCCACGCCGCCGCTGCCTCAACCTCCTCACCGCCGCCTCCGCCATCCCCTCGAGCTCGAGCGCGACACATACGCCCCTCCCTCCTCTCCTCTGATGCCCATGACAGCAGGCTGTAGAGCGAGCGCCGCCACCCTCGCCGCCCCAGCGAGCTCCTCGCCGCCGCCGCCTTCCTTGCCGCCCTCTCCCCAGCGCCGGCGCCAGCTTCCCCACATGCGAGCACGCGCGGCGTGAAGGCCGCCGCCACCTGCGAGGCTGCAAGCGTGCGCGGCGTGGTGGCCGCCGCCACCTCCATGGCTGCGACCCTCTCCCCATCTCTCTGCTGGTATTTTGTTTTTTTGAGAGGTGGGCCTCGGGCCGGCACGGCCCGTCAAAATTACCATGCCTAACGGGCCGGCCCGGCACGAAAATAGGCCCACCGTGCTGTGCCTGGGCTGAAGGCCAGGGGGCGTGCCTGTTAGGCATGGCCCACAGGGCCCGTGTGCCTTTTTGGCCCATAGGCTATCGGGCCATGCCGGCCCGTCACCGTGCCGTGCCGAGCCGGGCCGGCCCATTGCCCATCTTTAGTTTGCATTTGTTACTCTTGGGTTCTTGGAACTCTAGCCGGCTAGGCGTTCTTTATGGTTACCCATGTTGATTCATTTGTGAGGGCACCCTGAAGTGTTTGTATTACCCCTGATTCTTAGTGGATATCTCAAGCTTTTGCTTGAGGGAGGACACCTTCGTGGTCGGACCTTCATGGTCACCTCAACAACGAGGACGTAGGAACTCCTGAGTGGAGATTGTGCCTCGGTATAAATCATGTGTCTTGCTGTGGAGGTAGCATCGACTGCCCTTGTTCTTGTGTTTTTCGTGTTTTCCTCTCTACCCCCAAAATTCATAGGTTGGAGGAGCCGATCTACGATTTGGTGAGGTGCCAAGCTCTGTGGAGTTCAACATCATCACCAATAACATCTAGGAGGGTGTGGTAACAATCAAAACCAAAACCACAACTCATTTCACTCTGATTTCGTAGCTCAGTAGGGCACTGGAAGTTCCGATCGGCTTGCACCGGAAGTTTCGGTTGGTATTTGACTTCCGCATTTTGAGTTTGTGAGTTTTAAGATTTTCAAACAGGCCTATTCACCCCCTCTAGGCCATTTAGGTCCTTTCAAGTGGTATCAGAGCTGTGGTCCCTCGGTTCAACGCTTCACCGCGTGAAGAGTAAAAATGGCCGCAATGGATGAAGGTACAATGAAGGAGTTGGCTGCTCAAATAACGGCACAGCTCAGCGTCACATTACAAAAGTAGCAAGAAGAGCAAATGAACAAGATGCAAGAGCAACTAGACAAGATGAAAGAGATCATTGACAAAAAGGTCAAGAAGGAACAAGTGAGAATGAAGGTGAAGATGCAAGCAAGACACCAAAAAGATACTCTAGAGTGGGGTATGAGTATAGCTCCACAAGCAAGAACATCAACACTCACTTGCCAATGGTCAATCCTGGCAAGCCACCTCCATTTGATGGAGTAAGATACACCGATTAGGCTCATAGGATGAAGTTGCATCTTATAGCCGCAAGATGTTGGGAAGCCGTTGAAGTTGGTGTCAATATTCCTAAAAATCCTAAAGAATGGACACCCAAAGATGAGGTGGATCAACTTAATGCTACAGCTACAACCTTGATCTTGCAATACCTCACTCCGGAAGACAAAAACAAAGTGAATGGTATGATAAATGCAAAGCAAATTTGGGAAACCTTGAGAATATCTTTTGAAAGTGACAAAAGTGTGAGAATTGGAAACATTGAGCTTCTAAAAGGAAAGATTGAGAGGTTTACCATGCTTGAAGGAGTGACACTAAAGCTATGTATGATAGATTCATGACCTTGATCAACAGAGTTAGAGCACTTGGATGTACACGATGGGATGAACAAGCCGCAGCAAGAAAGCTATGTAGAGTGTATAGAGAAAAGAATAACATGCTAGCTTCCTTGATAATGGAGAGAGAAAACTACACCACCATGACAACTCAAGAGATGCTTACAAAGATTATGCATCATGAAGTTCTAGATGATGAGGTCAAGGAAACACTTAGTCAAACGAGAAACATTGACCTTACGACATCTCAAGCAAGTGGATCAAGTCATTGCAACAAAGGATGTTGTGAGCACAAGCATAATGACAGTGATGAAGAACTTGATGAACAACAAGCTCTCATGGTGAAAAATTATACAAAGTTCTTGATCAAGAAGCAGCAAAAGATGAGGAGTAGTGGTGGAAACAAGCAATATAAGAAGATATTTTGCTATGAGTGCAGTCTCACCGGTCACTTTGCTGCGGATTGTCCTAACAAAGGCAAAGTATCAAGATACAACAAGGAAGGTGATAAGAAGTACAAGAGCAAGAAGAAGGGTGAAGCTCATATTGGTGAAGAATGGCAATCTGATGATGACAATGATGAAGACAATGACAATGACAAGAAGAGTGTAGCTGCAATTGCTATACATGAGACATCCTCTTCATCGACATCGTTCTTCACCAACACATCTTCATCACCTAAGCTCTTCGTCAACCTCTCCGACGATGACGACGATGTCACTCCTACTTGCCTTATGGCAAAGGAGGAAAAGGTATCATCACACACCCCCATACACTCTAATGATGAATGTGATGATGATGATGAACTTGATGAGAACTATGCTATCAAAATCATTAAGCTATATGGAAAAGAATCTGTCTCTAAAATCTTAAAATTGATGTACACCATAGAGGAGCATGAGACATGCTTAGAGTCGCCAAGTGAAATGCTCCTAGTGGAAAGGGAGAAGAACCAAGGGCTAGAAGCATGTCTCATCAAGGAAAAGGAGAAGGTTGAGAAGTTAAATGTAGAATTGTCTTTGGCCAAGGACTCATTTGAGCGCTTGACTAAGGAACATTCCTCACTTAATGACTCTTTGGCTATTCTAAAGAATGATCATAGTGTAGCTTAAGAAAGCCTTACAAGCTTCACAAATAAATATCATGAGCTTGAGATAAACTATGACACTCTTTAGAAGAGCACTTCTACTTCTTCTAAAGACTCCAAAAGTTCAACTAGTAAAGGATGTGAAAATTTCTATAATATAAATGCATATGCTACTGACCTTGTTGAGCTAGAGAAGAAAGAAAAGGAGATTCTTAGGTTGAATACAATTGTGGAGATTGGTTGCAAGAGCAAGGATAAGCAACCAACCATAATTTACAAGGCATCAAGACACCCACTCATCAAGGATGGTCTAGGATACAATAGGTATAATGGTAAGGCCAATGGGAGAAGCATGGTAAATGGTGTGCCTTGCATAAAGTTCAACAAGAGCGTGCCACTTGTTGATCTCATCAACAAGATGAATAATGTTGAGGTTTCTCCTAACTCTTACTTCGACAACAAGAACATCAAGAAAAAGGAAGTGAAGGTTCCCAAGCAACAAGTGCCTATCTCAAGGAACAACTTTTATGATTATTTGTGTTGTTGGGGATAAGGATGGTAAAATTGTTGTAAAATATGTGGGCGCTCTCAAGACGAGGCAAATCTTGAGGAGTGTTTGGGTGCCCAAATCTTATGTGTCTAAACCCCTAGGACCCAAGTCAAATTGGGTACCTAAAACGAAGGATTAATTTTATTTTGTAGGTCTATTCCTCTGGTGGACCTTGTTGGGTGCTAGATAGTGGATGCACAAATCATATGATCGAAGCGAAGAAAATGTTTGACTCTTTTCAACCAAATGAAGGAATGGGTGAAAGAATCACATTTGGTGATAATAGTAAAGAAGATATTCTTGGTTTGGGTAAAATTGCTATATTAAATGACAATTCAATTTCAAATGTATTACTTGTGGATTCGTTAGGATACAACTTGTTATCCATTTCACAATTTTGTGAGATGGGTTACAATTGTCTCTTTACGGATAAGGGTGTGAAAGTCTCTAGAAGGGTGGATTCCTCTATTGTCTTTACGGGTCAACTAAAGGGCAAGCTCTATCTAGTTGATTTCACAGCTAGTAGAGTGGGGTCCGAGACTTGTTTAGTGGCAAAATCTAGCATGGGTTGGTTGTGGCATCGCTGGCTAGCTCATGTTGGGATGAGGAACTTGGCCAACCTTCAAAAAGGTGAACACATTCTTGATTAACAAATGTTTCTTTTGAGAAAGATAGGATTTGCAGTGCGTGTCAAGCGGGGAAACAAGTTGGAGCCAAACATCCCGCAAAGAACGTCGTGTCAACTTTAAGACCACTTGAGTTACTACACATGGATTTATTCGGACCCAATGTTTATATAAGCATTAGAGGTAAAAAATATGGTTTTGTAATTGTTGATGATTATTCTCGCTTCACTTGGGTGTTCTTTTTGAAAGATAAAAGTGAGACCCAAGGGATCTTCAAGAAGTTTGCAAAAAGAGTTCAAAATGAGTTTGATGTGAAGATCAAGAGAGTGAGAAGTGACAACGGGACCGAGTTTAGGAAAACCAACATTGAACAATTCCTTGATGAAGAAGGGATCAAGCATGAGTTTTCGGTTCCTTACACTCCCCAACAAAATGGGGTTGTGGAGAGGAAAAACTGAACACTCATAGAAGCCACAAGAGCAGTGTTGGATGAGTACAAGATTCTAGAGAAATATTTTTGGGCGGAGACGATCAACACGGCATGTCATGCAATCAACCGCCTATACCTCCACAAGATCATGAACAAAACCGCCTACGAACTACTTACCAGTAAAAAGCCTAAGGTTGATTACTTTAGAGTTTTTAGATGCAAATGTTTCATACTTAGAAAGAAATCCAAAAGCTCTAAGTTTGAACCAAACTCTAGATGAAGGTTTCTTACTTGGTTATGGTACTAACGAACATGGATATCATGTTTTCAATAAGACCACCAGGCTTACTGAAATAACGGTAGACGTGACCTTTGATGAATCCGACGGCTCTCAAAAGGAGCAAGTCAATATGGACATTGTAGGTAAAGAGGAGCCTTCTCATAAAGTGATAAAGAAGCTTGCTACCGGTGAAGTGAAACCCGTTGAACAAGATGATGATGATGATGACGAGTGCAAGTCCTTCATGACCCACACATGCATCATGGGTCAACCAATGCCCATGATGATGCTTCCCCATCAAGAAATGGTCATGACTCAAGAGAACTAGCAAATCAAGATCCACCATAAGTTAAAAAAAGTAACCAAGATGATGATCAAGGGGGAAGCTTTGATGGAAATTCACCAATCAATCAAGATCTTGATAGTGATGATGATGGCCCAATTCAAAGAAGGACAATGAAATCTCACCCAAGAGTTCGCCAATCCATTGAACGGGACCTTCTCGTTGAAAATGTGATAGGAAGCATACGAAGAGGAGTGATGACTCATTTTCGTTTAGCATCTTTTTGTGAGCATTATTCTTTTGTTTCTTCAATGTTACCTCTTAGGGTGGAGGAAGCCTTGAAAGATGAAGATTGGGTGATGGCTATGCAAGAGGAGTTGGACAACTTCACCCGGAATGAAGTCTGGTCCTTGGTGGAAAGGCCCAAGCAAAATGTGATAGGTACTAAGTGGGTCTTCCGCAACAAAGAAGATGAGTATGGCACGGTCACAAGGAACAAGGCTCGGTTGGTTGCACAAGGTTACACCCAAATTGAAGGTTTGGATTTTGGGGAAACTTATGCACCGGTAGCTAGCCTTAAATCTATTCGTATATTACTTGCCTTTGCTGCTCACCATGACTTCAAGTTGTTTCAAATGAATGTGAAAAGTGCATTCCTCAATGGCCCCCTTTCTGAAGTAGTGCATGTTGAACAACCACCAGGTTTTGAAGATCCACATCATCCCGACCATGTCTACAAGCTTCACAAGGCGCTCTATGGGCTCAAACAAGCCCCTAGAGCTTGGTATGATTGTCTCAAGGATTTCCTACTCAAACAAGGGTTTGAGATTAGAAAGGCCGATCCTACTTTATTTACTCACAAAGTTAATGGTCATATTTTCATTTGCCAAATATATGTCGATGACATAATATTTGGTAGTACTAATAAGGAGCTTTGTGAGCAATTTAGTAGGACTATGACCAAGAGGTTTGAGATGTCCATGATAGGGGAGTTGACCTTCTTCCTCGGTTTTCAAATCAAGCAACTCAAGGAAGGAACGTTCATTTGCCAAACCAAATACACCAATGACATGTTGAAGAAGTTTGGCATGGACAAGGCTAAACCCATCAACACACTAATGCCAACTACGGGACATCTTGACCTTGACCAAGGTGGTAAAGTGGTTGATCAAAAGGTATATCGCTCCATGATAGGATCATTGCTTTATCTTTGTGCATCTAGGCCCGATATTATGCTTAGTGTATGCATGTGTGCAAGATTTCAATCTAATCCGAAAGAATGTCATCTCATGGCTGTTAAGAGAATTTTTTGGTATTTGGTGCTCACACCTAATCTTGGCTTATGGTATCCTAAGGGCTCATCTTTCACTCTACTTGGTTATTCCGATTTGGATTATGCCGGTTGTAAAGTAGAGAGAAAGAGTACATCCAGGACTTGCTAATTTCTTGGTAGATCTTCGGCGTCTTGGAGTTTTAAGAAGCAAAACTCCATTGCCCTATCCACTGCGGAAGCCGAGTATGTGGCGGCCGGCTCTTGTTGTGCTCAACTACTTTGGATGAAGCAAATTTTGAGATACTTTGGTTACAACCTATCTAAGATTCCACTCTTATGTGACAATGAGGGTGCAATCAAGCTAGCCGATAACCCCGTCAACCATTCCCGTACAAAGCACATAGACATCCGTCATCATTTTCTTAGAGATCATCAAGCCAAAGAAGATATCGCCGTTCAACATGTGAGAACCGACAAACAATTAGCCGATATCTTCACAAAGCCTCTAGATGAATCAAGATTTTGTGCTTTGAGGCATGAGCTCAATATCATTGATTCTCGTAATGTGAAATGACATTTTGCACACCTTGATTGATTTAGTATACTACATAAAATTTCTTGTCACAATATTGTGTGCAACATATTAAAATCTATTTTTGCATCTCAATTATGTGTCCATTGCTTTGTAATGATCTCTTGAAATCTAGACATATTTTTGAGTGAGTTCGTGTTTACTATATGTTCACCAAATTTTAGTCCTGCAAATGGCTGGAACTTGACCTATCGGAAGTTCTGATGGCACTGGCCAGAAGTTCCGGTAGTTATCCGTCATGTGAGACCGCCCGTCGCCATTTGGTTCTGGTCATTTGGCAGAACTTTCGCTAGCACCGAAAGTTTCGGTCCGCTGTACCGGAAGTTTCGATTGAGCCCGGATCTTCTTTATTTCAAATTTCAGCCCCACTCTATGCTATCTCGCCTGGACCAGAACTTCCGGTTGTTCCCACCGGAACTTCCGATCAACCAAATAACTGCGGGGCCACCTGGTAAAAATAATGAAATATTCTTACCTTTTCACTTTCCCCCCTACCTTCCTTCTCTCCCACCCGACCCGCCCTACCCGGCGACAGCGCCGCCGCCCACCGCCCCTCCGCCTCGATCTCCCTCCTCCTCCATACTCTCACAAAAATCCTTTAAGGGGGAGCTTGCTCACGCCATGGAGATCGCGTGGAACGTCTTGGTGGCCGCGGGAAGCGCTTGGATGGGCTTGAATCAGCCTCTTCTCTCAGAGTAGCAAGGTATCATGGACTTCTTGCCTGATCTCTCAATGTACCTTGTTCTAGGCTATTTCCTCGTTCATGCTACTTGGATATAGTGTCTACATGCTCTGTGAATGTTTTTTTGTGCAATTTCCATGGTCAATTTCACAGAATCCCATGGAATGTGCTGCTACACAACTCTGCCAGAAGTTCCGGTCACTCCCGACCGGAAGTACCGATGGACCATGTGCCGCTACACGGCTCGGCCGGAAGTTCCGGTCACTCTCGACCGGAAGTTTCGGTGGACCATGTGCAGTACATCCGCGTGGTTCCTCGAGCTCGCTCCTTTGCTGCATTCCTTTGCCGTGTCTGAAGACCTCTCCTTGGCCCTTGTTTTGCAGTATGACTGATCGTCGTGCCAATCCTCACCGTGGTGCTCATCCTCGTCCTCCAAGTTTGGGGGATGGCGAGGAAGAGCGTCCTCGTGGTGGTCGTCATTGTGGCTCTAGGCATGGGGCGTCCTCTCAGCGGCAGCATGACAGTGACGAAGGTCCAAGAGTCTACCCAGATCGTTCTACCAGACTCTGTCCGCCTCTCCCTCATAGAGAATTGGTCCATGATGCAGTTCCGTTGTCACCGCTTGATGTGGAGGGTAGTGCAATTGATCCTGAGGTTGTTCGCCGCTCACCTGAGCGTATTGGTTTGGCCACAGCCGAGCGTCAGCTTACCCGTCATCCAACCAATCGGAATGCTCGCCTTCATTAGCCTTAAGATCCTGACAATGTTGTTCCTATGCGGGCTATTAATTACAAGAACCAAGCAAGGGATGTTCGCACAATGAGAACAGAGAATCCTTTTCAGTGGACCCGATATGAATCTGTGGACTACCGCTTTTGGTCTCAATTTCATAGAGACTACTATGTATCTGTCTGCATAAAGGACAGCCCCAGGGGTCTCACTATCCCTATCATTCAGCACAAGGCTCCTTCCCTTGCCTCCTTGGCAGGTCACAATCATCCTCAGATTAATGCTTTGATTGCAAAGCTCCAGGAGTGGCATATTCTGTCACTTATTACCTTCAAGTATAATTGGAATACTGAGATTATCTGCCAATTTTGGGCTACTCTGTGGATGGATGAGAAGAACAAGGTTTTGCATTGGATGACTGAAGGACTGCATTATCGATGTTCCTATCTTCAATTCTCTAGGCTTCTTGGGTTTGATCACTTTGATAGAGAGGCATTGAGCTTATATGATCACTTTCCTCAGAGTGTTGGCAGAAATGAGTTCATTCAAGCTGGACTGTACAAGGATCCAATGTTAGTAGATGGGAAGAGTCACAATTTGCTGCCCCAATTCTATGTTCTAAACAACACAATTGATCCCAAGGTTGGTGATTCTACAAATCTTCACAATCAAGCTCCAACCATTCTTGTATGTTTTGGACTTAATAAGAGATTCAGTGTGACTGATCTTCTTTGGCACAACATCAAAGATGTTGCTATGGATTCATGCATGTCATTGAGCAAGTCACAGGCCTCTCTTTTGGGCATGATATCACTCATCCAGATTACAATGTGAAACATTTGAGCTCTCATATGGGAAAGGGCAAGGGCAAAACAACTGAGGCTAGTGGTAGTGGGACTGCTCATGGTGATGATGATGATGATGATGCTCTTGGTGGTGATGACAACACTGAACATGATGATGATGCTGCTCCTTTTGCCCATGCTTCTCCTGCTGGCTGTGGCCATGGTCGTGGTCGTAGACATGGACGTGGTCGTGGCTTTGGTGATTCCACTCGCTATGCTCTTGAAAGGTTCATGTCCTTCTTTTGCCACTGCCAGAGGAAGCAAGATCACCGCATGCGTCGTCTGGAGAAAAAGGTTGCTCTTCCTCCGGCATCTCTGCTCCGTACCTTTCGGAACCCATATGAGGAGTAGGATACTATGTAGGGGACCTCTGCTAGTGGTGCTTCACAGTTTGGTCATTATGATCACTACAGATATGCCTATGATGGAGAGCAGGGCTATGTGCCATAGGAGGATGTTGCAGGACAGGAGCCGAACTTTGCTGCACAGGAGGGTTTTGTCCCTCATGGTGATGCTCCCTACGCACCTCCTCTTCCTCTTGCCTCCTCCATTCAGGACACAAATCAGGGTGGCACCTTTGGCGGTATCTTTGATGAGGCAGATGAGATCACTTGGACTTCTACCTCTGTTGCACCCGATCAGGCTGGTACTTCCTCTTCAGCATCGTTTGGCAGGAGCCGGTACTCCCACTACGTCGACCCTGAGTACGACTATGATGCCTTTTAGTGTAATTGCTGCTGTCCTTGGAGCTTCACGTTGCCTACCGTTTTTGGCATTTGATGTCAAAGGGGGAGTGTTAGGCTTTATTATGATGTAATAGGATAGCTATTTATCAGTTTGTAATAACTCTATCTCTATGGTGAACTATGTGGTGAACTATGAACTATTGGAATGTTGGATGATTATAGGCTAAACACTTATGCTTATTTAATATATCATGATGTGATGGCCTATATTTGATATTGTGATGATGATTGTTGTTTTTAGAATGGTTATGTAAATTTTTAAATCCATTTCTTTCTTGCATAACCATTCATATTCTTTTTATTTTCTCTATGTGATATATCTTGTCATAAGCATCATGGATTATTATTATCACACACACTTTTAGGCACCCGACAGATTGCAAAATTTAGGGGGAGCTTGCTCTAAATGTATGTAATCTTGATTTTAGTCAAGATTTAAAATTCAAAATCCTATGCATACATTTAGAGGAGCTCTTCATAAAATTTGGAATTCAAAAGCTTCAGTTCCTTCAATTTATTGTAAGCCTAAGTTGGTTGTCATCAATTACCAAAAAGGGAGAGTTTGTAAGTGCATTCGCCTCCGAAGTGGGTTTTGAATAATTAATGACAATCAAATTAGGGACTAACAAGTTTATTCAAGTGAATTCACAGGTGTTAGTCCATTGAAAATATTTGAATAATGATATTTGGTGATACAAGCACCCCTAAATTTTCTATGGATGAAAGGTGCTTCGACTCAATTGGATTATTTTTTTTATATTTATGATTGAGTTATAGAAAATGCCGCACTATAAAGAGGGATGCAAATTAGGCTAGCTAGATAAGGGTTCAAGTGCTCATGTTGGTCTATTTTACACAATTGAGAGACACCATGCACACACACACTTAGAATGCTTTCTCAGCTGGTGCACCGGAAGTTTTGGTCCTGTGACCGGAAGTTCCGGTAGTAGCAAGCCCGCGTACAACCGCGTGCCAGAAATTGGTTTCGGCCTCCGACCAGAAGTTCTGGCGACCACCGGAAGTTCCGATCCTGTGACCGGAAGTTCCGGTAGTAGCAAGCCCGCATGCAACCGCGTGCCACAAATCAGTTCCGGCCTCCGACCGTGTGGCAGAACCTCCTAAATTATATGGCCCACATACACCTATCATTGTCTTAAAGACCTCTAATAGCCATGCATGTGTTCCAGATAACTTAGAAAGCCCTGTCGGGTACCCTCAAAGGACCTCGATTAAACCACATTTAACAACTCATACCTGGATCAACAAAGGAGTAGCTGCAACATTACAACATTTGTTACAAAATAAAAAATCAGAGTGTGAAAGAATGATAAAAGTAAATTTATAAATTATAAATAAGTTATCTTTTATAAACTTATCTCCAATTACGGAAGCAGAGTAGAACTATAGAAGACATCTTACGTAGAGCACCTAAGTCAGGAGAGGACAATCAGATCACGTCGAGCCCACCGACATGAACTTGATTTGCGACACCAGTCAGCACCTATAACAGGGGTTCAATAAACCCTAAGTACAAAAGTACTCAACAAGACTGACCCGACAAAAAAGATTGGTGAAGACTCAGGAATACAGGTTGGTGGGATAAGGTGAGGCTTGTCGAAATTTTTGCAGAAAAGCTCTTGTAGATCAAGTTTTAACTTAACATTTACTATAACAGAAAGTAAAGTTGTTTTGCTCTAGCTCAACATTAACCAGCAACTTCACTTTAAAACCTTATCATTGTTCAAGTTGTTACTACGATGATGAACACCGATCGAATCTTCTTCTCCGAGAAGCAACGGCGATTCGAATCCATTTTTATACCCAGCCGGGACCTAGATCACTGGGATACTGGAGACTTTAACTCTGATGCATACCAGATCACAGATATACTAGGATAACAACCGCAGCCATATATCACCACATGATACACATGAGCACCTCGACCCAGTGTACCGATATACGTGGGAACTTAAACCCACAGTATAACACACTATGACATATGTGGGGACTCTGGCCCACTATATATCACTCCATGACATACGTGGGGACTCTGGCCCACTGTATACCACTTCATGCATGTGGATTTTCTAATTTCTCGATATCACCAGATCACCATCGACATGGGGCCTAGGGCATCAACAGACGGAAACACTACAGAGGGACTCCTTTCCCAATGCAAGTTACCCATCCGGACTCGATTTATTAACTATCATCATGATTCCAACACGTAAACCAACCTCATTCTTTTCATTCTTTTAACTTTTTAAAACCTAACTAATTAAGCAGGGCTAAGCATTACTATGCATCTTCCAGTTAACAGGTAACAAGAAATATGGAAGTAAGACAGGTAATGCAATTGGTAGGTTTTCACTCAACTCCTATTACTTAATGCAACATTTCATAATTGAGGCGATAAAACTTTTATAAAATCAAGGAAAGGGTTTAAATGCATCCGAGGCTTGCCTGTGTTGCAGCGGTGGTTAGTTCTCGTCGGGATCATTGATATTACAATTGGCACCAACACCGTGGATGGACGACACCAGCACCAATGATAATATCTTCAACATCATGGGTGTACGACACTTTACGAAGGTAGTTCACCATGATTCATCTCACTCTCGAAATAACTACACGTAATTAATGATGCGTGCTTTAGCATAATGAGATGCATGACATGACTATGATAGGGCATAGATGAAAGCATAGCAACATAAATAACTTGAGTAAAGCTTTTCTTCGCAATACAGATGCAAGCCAAAGAAACCAATTTAACAAGGAGAATTAGGGTTACACAAGTAAATCTTACTCTAGTTGAGTTAAACCAGCAGATCAAGATAATTCAACAGGGTTCAAACAAGTAGCCACATGCCAAGGGTCATTATGTGTTTATGACCCAAAGTCATCAATCAATCCCAAAGTCAATCAAACAAACCCTAAGTCATTAAGTGCTAATCACTTTATTAGGGAGTTTTATTAATGACAAGAATTATCACTAATTAAGGATTAATTACAAAACTAAGATAACTCAGTCAACTTAATTAAGTGCCAAAGGTCATTAAGAGCTAATGACCTAAGGTCCTCACACAATCCTAAAACCAAACAAATCCTAAAATGATTAAAGTCAATTAAGCACTAATTAATTAATTAAATTAATTAAGCAATAAAAGGCATTAAAATAAAAGTTATTAAATTAACTTCAAAATTTTATTTTACACAGATAACATCATAAACAGGCTGCAAAACAATTTTCATGATATATTGAGCAATAAATAGCTATTAAAAAAATCATAGAAGGCACATTTATGAATTAAATGAGCTAATTTTTAAACATAGCAAAAGCACTTAATTAGTATATTATATTTTTCCTCTGTCAAGCTCAACTCAAAGAGGCTCCACAAAAATTTTCATAATTTTAGAAGCTCTAATTATTTTATTATGAAATAAACAAATGCAACACTATTCATAAATTCTGGAAACGAATAAAAGAAAGAAAAGAAAAAAAATCCACTTGGGCCGGTTCTGGTCCGATTCGGCCTAGCGCTGTGGGAAAACTGGCCCAAGAGCACGAGCAGGCCGGCCCAATCCGGCCTGGCCAAGGTCTGGCCTGGCAACTTTGCAAAAAGGCCCTTAGATTTTTATTCATTTACAAACAAGTCCAAACACTATTTGGTACTATTCAAATGAGTCATGGACTTTTCATCGGGACCCCTAGACTTTCCCAAATTTACATTCACTGGTCTATGAGGGACTCCAGAGCAGAGCAGCGGCAAGACCGACCGGATTCTCGTCGGTGGTGAGATCCTGGGAAGCGAGGCCTGCACCTACACGACCTACGTGACACGGCGCATCTCCTAGGCCAGCAAGCATGTCGGCGGAGCAGCAACTGCAGCCCTGCCGGCAGCCATGGCGGCTCAGCGATGCAGCGACGCGGTGGCAGCGGCTGTCAGAGCTCCTCCGGCCAGGGAAAGATGACCACGCTCTTTGGCAGGCTAAGGCAGACGCAACTGGGTGGCTAAGCAACGCCAAACGGCTCCCTATCGCACGCAGGCATGCACACGGCGGCGCAGAGAGAACTCGGCCCGCCGACAGTGGCGTTCCGACGATCTCAAGGCATTACATACCAAAGTAAGGGAACAAGCGGTACTAAAGGCTCACCTCGGGGCTGACTGACATGAAGATGACGACAGAGGCGTGGCAGAGCACTGAGTTCAATGACGAGGTGGTCTGTGGCGGCGTGCATCATTGGCACGGCTCGCGCTCCTGCACGACTGGTGCTCGTCTGCAAAAACAAAGGGTCCTATGAGCGCTAGATCGATGAGGCAAAGCTAATTCGCGTGAAGATGGAGGAAATGGCCCATCGGTGGCGCCTGGCAACAGTGAGGTCGAACGTGGCGACACTGTCATCGCCCGTGGAGAAGAAGACAGCTCGCGACCGACTCAGGCGGTGCCATGAGGCGAATGTGGGCTTTCTGGTTTTGCGGGAGGGTAGTGAAACCATGGTCAAGAGGAATTGAATGGAGATAGTATGGTTGGAGCGAATTTGGCCGGCGACCGCGGAGTCGACGGTGGCAACGCAGGTTGCCGGACTCCGGAAAGACGACTGCGCGCGCGCGGCTCGGGCAACGAGATGGAGCTTGGTGGGTGCGCGGGGATGAGATGAAACTGGCGAGCTAGCTAATGGCGAAAATCACAGCACGATGACGGCGGACTGCGGTGGCGGAGCTCGACGGAACGACGGCAGCAGGGGAAGAACAAGATAACGACGGCTTCGCTTCTTATACGACGATGGGTGCTCACGGATGGGACGACACGTCGAGGCGGAGAGGTTTCCAGTGCGAGCGCGAGCTGGCGGTGGAGGCAGGCCGGTATGGCGGCCATGGACACGACGGCGACGGTGAGCAGTGAGGACAAACAACGATGATGACGTCAGCAATACTATAGACAGGTGATGTCATTTTGGTAACTTGCAAATTACTCCCAAAAATACATAGAAACTTGAAAATATCCAAAAATAAAGTTTACATAAATTTTCAAGATCTACACTTTTCATTTAACAAACATTTTCAAATTATGCATACTTTTGAAATATGAATTCAAATTCAAAAGGGAAACAAAACCCTAGAATCAAATATTTGAAATTACTTTTGATTTCTCAATAAAACTTAAAAATATTCAAATCTATGAAATTCTCAAATTTTCAAACCAAACATTTTTCATATACAAAGTTTTCCTAAATTATGTATAATTTTTGAATTATGGTTTTAAAATCAAAAGGGGATAAATGCTGAAAATCTGTATTTTCAAATTCATTTGAAATTCTTTTTTGAAACTTGAAAAACTTTGAATACCAACTTTGTAGATCTTGTCAAGATCTACAAACTATATTTTGAGAGTATACCCAAATTCCTTATAGATTTTGAATTATACAAAAAGGGATAAAACCAGCCTTTGAAATAAAGGGTTTTCGAAACCGAATTCAAACTTGATTTGGTTTCTAAATTAATTTGTTGGTAATTAGTGATCTCAAAAATCATACAAGGATATTTTTAGGTCAATGACCCAATGACACCTTTGGTTGACCAAGTTGACTTTTTGAAAAGACATTTTATATCTTTCCAATTTGAATTTAAATTTGAATCGCAAGACTCGGGAATAAGCTTTGAAATCCAAATTCATATTCAAATATGGAAATCATTTTTAAGGTTGGACTTGGATTTATATACTATGCTTGACACTAGTGTAAACACAGTTTACACCTCAAGTACATAGAATATAAACTAAGTAGTTGAGATGACATTCGAAAATAGAGTTTTATGATTTCATGTGACATAACATTTCATAAACACAAGCAACTTATGAAATATAAACTTGTTTTAGTTGATACATATCAAGGTTGACCTAACATAAATATCAAGAAAAGCACAAGGTAACAAGATAGATTTTAGGTTGTTTTATAAACTTGCAGAAATACATAAAATGACAAGGAAGTTTAAAACTAACCCTAAGCATCATCATTTCATGTATAAAACTAAGCATCACATAAAAGATATTAGCAAAATATGAATGCATTTATGACATGATGCTCGATGATTATGCTTGATAAAGCACATGATTAAGATCTTATTTTGTCATTAACATCTAGGATGTTACAGACCGGAAGTTCCGGTAACCACCGGAAGTTCCGGCCACCTGGACCGGAAGTTTCGGTCAGCCATGTCAGCCTTCAGCGCGTGACCACGCGCTTGCGAGTATTCGGTTCCGGCCTCCGGCCAGAAGTTTCGGTCGGCCCAATCTGAGTGTTGACTTTCTCAAGCCCAACGGTCGGATCTCGAATAGACTGGAAGTTCCGATGGTTCCCACCGAAAGTTCCGGTAGCTCTTCGGAGATGATAGTATAAATACTTTCTCACCTCCGTTTCTGAAGGTTGCCCATTCTATTCACTGCGCCCAAGCTTTGCCAAACTCTTCTGTGAGCTGAACTCGCCCACTCTCTCTCCCCCTTTGCTTCCGAGCTTCAATCCTCGATTGTTTTGAGCTAGGGACGTGAGATTTGAGAGCGGGAGCATCGATTGTCAATTTGAGCACTTGTCTTCCTCGTCTTGCCGGTTTGGTTTGCATTTGTTACTCTTGTGTTCTTGGAACTCTAGTCGGCTAGGCGTTCTTCGTGGTTTCCCGTGTTGACTCATTTGTGAGGGCACCCCGAAGTGTTTGTATTACCCCTGATTCTTAGTGGATATCTCAAGCTTTTTCTTGAGGGAGGAGACCTTCGTAGTCGGACCTTCGTGGTCACCTCAACAACGAGGACGTAGGAACTCTTGAGTGGAGATTGCCGAACCTCGGTATAAATCGTGTATCTTGCTGTGGAGGTAGCTTCGACTACCCTTGTTCTTGTGTTCTTCGTGTTCTTCCTCTCTACCCCTAAAATTCATAGGTTGGAGGAGCCGATCTATGATTTGGTGAGGTGCCAAGCTCCTAGGAGTTTAACATCATCACCAACAACATCTAGGAGGGTGTGGTAACAATCAAAACCAAAATCACAACTTATTTCACTCTGATTTCGTAGCTCAGTAGGGCACCGGAAGTTTTGGTCGGCTTGCACCGGACCGGAACTTCCGATCCAACCCACCGGAAGTTTCGGTTGGTATTTGACTTCCGCATTTCGAGTTTGTGAGTTTCAGGATTTTCAAACAGGCCTATTCACCCCCCTGTAGGTCATTTAGGTCCTTTCAGAACAACACTCAAGACAAGAGTGTTGCCATCTTCATGATTGGTGTTAAACCTGATGCGGTAATTGTGTTAAATTACATGGCCCTTGAGAACAAGGTGCAATGGCTGGTCCAACAGTCACAATGGACCAGGCACTATGACGATGACGTTAGGCTTTTTTTTTGTGGGGACCATACCCATTTGCCAATTTTGTTTTCTGTAGCGCTTCTGGTTTTATCTTATGCATAAGCATGTAACTTATTCAGAATGGAGACATATCATATGGTGTTGAGATGTGTAGGACAGCAATCGATTCACAATAGGTTGATTAAGCAAAATAAAGTGATTCCTTAAATACGGTGAGCTCGAGTTGATGATTCATTTGCTATGCTGGAGGCAGGAGGAGACATCAATTGACTGAGCCTTTGAAACATCATCTTCAGTTCAGAAGCCAGATCACCCCTGCCCATCTTGTGCAGATCCTTGGCCACTTTGACATAAGCAGAATGGTCAGGTCTGAGTCCCTTCTCCATCAGCTCATATAAGACTCTGCCGGCTTCAACGGTCCTCCCTGACTTCCGAAGCAGCTTCGCGAGCAGGCTGTAGTTCCGGTTCACAGAATGTGTGTCCCTGGTGCTCATGTCACTGACATACTTGCACGCATCTTCTATTCTCCCAGCGTAGAAGTACTCCTTGATGAATGCAGAGTGTATGGTGATCCTCGGCGTCAGGTTTTCCAAGAACATCTGATCAAGAATCTGCATTGCTGAATCCATCTTTCCCGCCTTGCAGGCATGGTATGTGAGGATCTCGTACGTGAGTTCGTTCGGGATCTCACTGCGCTTCAACCTCTCCATGGCCTCAACAAGCCCGCACGCCTCAGCGAGCCTCCCGTTCTTGAGCAGGCAGCCGAGCAGGTAGTTCCAGGTGTTGGCATCGGGGTCAGATCCCGACCTCCTCATTTCGTCGAACACCTCGCGGGCGCCGACAAAGTCGCCGACTTTACACTTTGCCGCGACGAGGACGTTATAGTACCGCACCTTCCTCGCCGTCTCCTCGATCACCGAGACCGCGGCATCGAACTCTCCGACGGACGCCAGCGCCTTGACAAGCGAGAACACTCCGGAAGCGCGGCAGGGCCCGCCGACGCCGTCCAGAGCCCGCAGGACCGCTCTCGCCGCGTCCTCCACGCTGCCGCTCCGTGGCGAACCCGACAACGGCACCAGGAAGGCGAACGCCCGGTCAGTCAGAGGGAGCCTCCGCTCCGACATGAGCGCCAGGGCGCGCGACATCGCGCCGTAGTCACCCAGCCTCCCCGCATTCTCGACGAGCAGGTTGTGCGCGCGGGGCCCCGGGGAGAAGCCCCTGCTGAGGGAGGAGGCCCACGCGAAGAAGCGCCCCGCGGGGACGCCGTGGTCCGTGAGCGCGCGGAGGGCACTGGAGACGAGCCCGTGGGAGAGGGCGGTGGGGAAGAGGCGGTCGAGGTCGGCCTCTAGGCCTCCGCCGCCTGCCGCGACGAGGCGAACGATCGCGTCTGAAGCAGCGGCGTCGGAGCTGCCATCCGCGTCGCTGTCGTGGGGAGCGGAGGACCTGCCGGAGAATGTCGTGCGGGGAGGGACGTGGCGGAGGGGAGCGCGGACGAGTCGAGGGAGGGGGAGCATCAGACGACCAGACGAGCGTTGGGACAAAGTCGAGCACAAATGCATTGCCGAGGCGGCGGCGGCAAGTCAGGTCGGCTGGGTCAAATGGATTGCGCCGACAGGGCGCCTGGAGGCCACATGTACTCTTTTTTTTTGTTTTTTTTTTAATGAAGAGAACATGTACAGTTTTGTGGGTTTGTTTGCTGGGCTCTATGGAAGACAGACAAGAAACAATGTCTGCTTTCTTGGAGAACGAAAACCGGAAACGACAATCAATTTAGAACACAGGGAGTATATTGGGCAAGGCTTCATAAGGACGTCATCGCAGTGGATCTGTACCATGGAGCAAAATGCTTAAAGAAGATGGCGATGTTCTTCCATGAGTAAGGGAGACCAGATGAGAGTGACAACTGGTTGGCGATTGTCTGAAATCAGCTGATGGAAGAAAGCTTCTGAAATCACATGGGAGAAGCATGCCTGCTAAAGACGGCGTGGACTTTCGTAACGGATATGTAACAAGTAGTGGCACAAACGGTTCAACTCTTTTGCTAGTTTCGTAGTCGGCGAGTTTAAATGCTTGTGGGCTGATTTTTTGGTGCCAGTTCGATTGAACCGTGTCTGTTCTCTCCAATGTGGCTTCTTGCCGGGTGCGTTTTACATTTTGTATACATCAAACTCTTGTAATTTCGTTGCTGTCAAGTAATAGAATTCAGCTATGCCGTTGTGGGAAAAAGATATAGAAAGCATAGAGATAAGAATTGTGGTGCGTGTGCACGAGTTTTAAAACCACACAAGTTAAAAATGAGAAAAAGAATAACCAGTGTTCATGTCAAACTCCTACATGTCACATTTGCGGGATGGACAAAGATAATAAGCCAGTTGATGCAATCAGCACATATATCAATGTAAAAAAATAAGGGGTAGCATACAAAGTTCACCCACTTAACAAATACAGGTACAAGCAAACTCATGAAATATTGCCGTTGACATTTATACCCACGGCAAACAACTGCCGGTCAACATGGATATATCAGATATGTACAACGCTACTGTTAACTGAGAACTAAAGATTAATTGGGTCCAGTCAGATTGATGAAAGCAAGATCGGAACAGCCAACATCACATCCCAGCATTTGGATTGTTGCCAGCAAGGATGAGAGAGATCTCCAAACCTCTGCTGAACGCCTGGTTGAACAGAAGTCGCGTCTGGAAAGTAGATATGAATGGAAACCACGAGCAAATGGCTATGGGTATGAAAATGATCATCCCCGTGCCAGCGTCATAGAGGCGAGCTAGGGCACGAACAGTTTTCCACAAACCCAATTTCTTCACGACAGGTTTCCATGCCATGGCAATCTTTGAAGCAAAAGACAAAATTTTAGCCAGCATCTAGAATGTCGAGTACAAAAGAGATGAAAACGATGAGAGGAATTGACTGGTCAAGAGGAAAGCTAATGCAATGAACAGAAATATATACTAAAGTAACTGTGAAGTGTTTGCAGAATGAATCAAAAGAAAAGGCAAATCAACATACAGTAAACAAAAGGTTGGCACTAGAAGCTCACCGAAATGATTCCCCACCCAGT
Source organism: Bothriochloa decipiens (assembly GCA_023333625.1). NCBI lineage: Eukaryota > Viridiplantae > Streptophyta > Magnoliopsida > Poales > Poaceae > Bothriochloa > Bothriochloa decipiens. The sequence continues at coordinate 93,688,730 of CM041628.1, forward strand.
TGGCACAAATGCTAGAATGGAAGCAAAAACATCACCGATGTTGAGGTTCGTAAACAAAATTGCCAGGACTAGACCAGCCAAAACCATCAATAACGCTATGCTTTTGACCAGACGAAGGAACAATTGGAAATGTACCATGGCCTTGGGGTTTAAACCAAAGACCTGCACAGTAATACAAATTAACATAATGAGCGCCATGCTCAGCAGATGCCAAATGTAACAACAAAGAAATATATTACCAAGAGGAGGATGAAAAGGCCACCAAGCACAGCCCAGGAAATCCAATATACCTGCAATGCCAAGGATTAATTTACGACTATTATTTTGACTATAGAGCACTACAAGCACATGTGACTGAAACACTAACATACCGATAAAGCTGTACTTTCTCCGCTGGCATGCATGTGGTAAACAACTCCATATTGGAAGATGAAAAACCTCAGGCTTAGTATGGTTTCCAGTATCCTCCCTCGAATGCTGTAAATATGTTGCTGAAACGAAGTGTTCCAAAATGAGGAGTTATAGTTATAGATCCCATGAACAAAAGTTAAAAATCCAACATTTTCCAATGGTAAATGTCAGAAGCTTCTAAATGTACATGTCATAATGATTTATTGTTCTTTTGTTATATCTGAATATGAAGAATAGAAAAGCACCAAGAATAAGGATTACATCATTGTAGCAGATGGAGTTGACAATATAGCAAGCATCCAACTTTACAGCTATGCAAGAGTTTCAAACATTATCTAGAAAATGCAAGAGCTTCAAAACCATACGAAACACGAGTAGGAATCAGGTGCAATAGTACTACGTCAAGTCAACAAACAATACAGGACATTTTGACTAAAGTGAATACTGAATACAGGTCAAATTCAATTACCAGTTCTTCTTCCCACCAAGCTTCCCAGCTTTCTTCACCTTTAACACCAATACCACCTCGATAAAACAGCCAATTTGTCCAGTCTCTGAAATCCTCGACGATCCTAGGAGAGAGAAGGGTTTGAAGTCTAATGTTCATAATGACAATTTGAACTTATAGTACATAGATACACAAAATGCTTAGCTCCTTACTTCTGCCATTCAAATCCAGATGGGTTAAATAAGTAGGGAGCAAAAAGCCAAGACAATGCCATAAACCAACTGCTTATAGAGAGTAAAATATAGCCAATTGCTCCACCATTGTTAAAGCCATATGCTAGGAAGATAACCAACAAAAGTGCAACCTCCATCCTACAAAAACCAAGCACAATCAACACAAATGGTATTTTACTAGAATAATTCCACAAGCAATTTTGAAAATAGCTTCACGTGATGACAAACCCTTTCACAAAATGGCTTCGAGCATAAATACGATAGTTCTCAGCAAACTTGATATGTCGTACCACAAAACCTCTACCAGTTGCTCTATACTGGTAATATTAAAAAGAATCAGATCAGTGTTCAGAAATTCAGACACTGATAAGCAACACTTAATAACAAAAAGCCTACCTTTGCACCTCCATGTAATATTGCACGGCCAAAGTAGTGGGTCCTTGTTCCAAGTGAGAAAGTGAAAAAAACAGAGCATAGTTGGAACTGCATTGTAATAAATTGAACAAAAGCCTGCATATACACATTAACAAATAAGGACATTTGTTATCACTCTTGGGAAATTTTGAAATGGAGATTGTGATTTATGAAACAATCTGAAAAATAGTGATAAAATGTTCCAAATAATAGTCAAGAAGAAACAACTAATTCATGTAAATTATCATCATCGGTGATGGTATGACTGAGGTTGTAATAAATATAGTTCCTCGAGTAAAAAAAATACCTGATGCTTTGTCTTATTATGGTCTATCATTTAAAACTTTGACCAGATTTTCTGTTACACCATATTAAAAAATTTAAAAATATAATAATATTTTGTTAAGTCAAGAAAGTACTTTTTAGGAAATATATACATGATTTTTATGATTGTAAATATTTTTAGTAAGTTATTGAAAGCAAAGGTTTGAGAAGATTGGAAGACAGTACCATAGACAAAAGTAACCAACCATAAATACTTCTACAGAATTCACAGGCTAAGCCAGAAGTCAGCAGGGAAAAGGGAATACCGTTAAGACACCTGATTCAAGGATGAAACCAAGAATCATTGGAATTGCAGTAAATACACCAATCTGGAAAAGAAATTGGGTGTTCAGAGCAGCATCCAAGGCTGTGTTCTGCAGTACATCTGCTCTATTTTGAATTGATTCTCCAACACCAGATAAGGCCTAAGCAAACACATGGTAAAAAGAATTTGTCAGGACAACTATGGAAGAAACCAGAAAATGTATGTAAAAAAACTGATAGAAACCAAGGCAAAAAAAAAGCAAGAAACTTATGTCACGCTGTAACATGTGACTGCAGAAGCCTTTGCTATATTTAAAGTCAATGCAATGCCAAAAATATTGAGGAAGTACTCTTGCACCATAATACCTAGCGAAATATCCTCTCCATTCCAAATTGTAAGCCGTTATGGCTTTTCTAGATACTATGCATCTAGATATACATATGAGAAAAATCCTTATTTGACAATAGAAAAACTTCTTCATTATTTGACGCTAAAACTTAAAAATCTTTCCTATCTGTCACCTATTTCAACTTGTGTTCCCAATTTGACACTTCCGTCACCTTTTGGCTGTAACAGCGTGAAGTCCAAAGCGAAAAGACCATATTGCCCCTCCTAGGTGATTTTCAAGCATGCTGTGTTCAGGCGTACCGAGAAAAAAATCTGTAAATAAATAATAAATAAAAGAGACAAAAAAATATGCAGCAACATGAACACAGCACGCATGAAAACACACACAGGAGGGGCAAGATGATCTTTTCGCCTTGGACTTAATGCTGTTACAGCCAAAAAGTGACACAAGTGTTAAATAGGAAACAAAAGATGAAATAGGTGACAGATAAGAAAAATTTTAAGTTTTGGTATCAAATAGGGAAGAAATTTTTCGATGTAAAATAGGGACTTTCCTCTATACATTATGTCTTGATGCATAATAAAAACTACTCTCTCCATACCCATAAAGTAAGTCGTTTTCGACAAGGTTTGAG
>CM041628.1:93692207-93747849 GCA_023333625.1 Bothriochloa decipiens
GAGTACGTATCTATGAAAAAATTATATGAATGAATTTGTCTTGAAAAATACTTTCATAAAAATATACATATATCACTTTTTGATAAATATTTTTATAGAAACAAGAAGTCAAAGTTGTGTTTTGGAGACCGTGTCATCGTCCTAAACAACTTGTTTTATGGGTATGGAGGGAGTACGTATCTAGATAAGCTAGAACAATGTACAATTTGAAATGGAGGGAGTACATCTCAAGTCAAGCAGAAAAGGAAAAAATAGAAAATTTGAATGGATACCATCTTACCAGATAAGTTTTCCCATAGAGAAATATGTACACTGTCAGCACAGTGAGCTGCAAAAGAACAATGTGATTAATAGTAGAAGCATTAAGGATCAGAAAGACGAACATAATAGCAATCACCACAAGGTCAACAACAAGCATGGATAATAATATCCAATTTTTGTATATGTAATTTTATCCATGTGCCTTCAAATAATATTAACATGAATCACTACAAATTGAAACAGTTTCGACTGGATAAATCCTAACAGGCAAGGAAAATTAAATTACCATAGTACAGAAGTAGAATCCAACAGTTGTCACGTAGAAGGATAACATCCTGAAGAAGTCAAAAAGTTGTCCGAGTCTATATATGTCTCGGCTAAGAACTTGTTCACCATTTCCACCAGCAACTTTTCCTTCAAATAGTGCAATCTGATTAAGTCCAACATCCCTACCCTTGCCAACCTACAGGATAACATTTAACATCAACACAGCGTTCACAAGACAGCCACTGTTGAGTTGGTACAGTGGAAAGTAATGGAGATCTCAAGGTGGTAAAAATAGCAAACATGTCTCTCATCAGTAGGTTTGTTTAAACACTTGATTCACTCATTGAACAACTCCTTGTTAATATAAGTTCAGTGACAGCTTGAGTGTCAAATACTCATATGTCATATGTAGTGCATGTGCACAAGTATAATCAGCAGTGCACGTAAGACCAGTTGGGTAAGATTATCAGACAAGTGCTGTCCCTCTTGATTGGCAGCATTGACTAGCATAGTGATATCATTCAATGAGACACCACAATAACTGAGAAGTATCAATAAAATATTATGAATGATTGAGGCCATGCTTAAGGTTTCCGCCAGCTCAAATGAATGATTTAGACAACATACAAATATTATGAGCCATTTAATTTCTGACATGGGGTTCAAGCTGTGTGTCAAGAATGCATTCCGCGTAGTGCTTCAATAACCAATAATAGGGGCATATCTCTAGGACGCACTCGCTCCTGAAAAAAGGCCACATGTGCATGCTGTATAGGTTCATGACAAACGAAGTAGATCCTCAAACCAAATATGCTCATAGTGCATGGGCATGCAATTATATGATTAGTGAGAATATTAACTAATAACCCTAAGTCCCTAAATGCATGGCCATTTGTACTTATGACTCAAAAATAAACTATTTAAGATGAAACATTAGTTAACCTATGCTGCATGGATACATGGGGTGGGCAGCATATCCTGTATTGAATACATATCCGCTACATATACACACAGGTAACGGCTTCGATATGTATCCTATCGGAATAACAAAAAAAAGAGTGAGGGCAGGTGAGGGGTGACACATATCAGGGTGGACAGCTATACGGCCCAACCGAATTAATTCCTGATGCCCCCTCTCTATCCAATCACGTTCTCCCCACATCTGCCTCATCTGCTAAATTTATACCAGGCACATCGCACCACCACTCGCCTGTACAGGCATCGATGCAGCATGGCCAAGCACCCCCACCCACGCCTGTGAAGAAGCTCCACCATGTCCGCACCGAAGCACACGCAGGTGCAACACAGATGGGTGCGCCCCAGATCGCCGCCCGCCAATGATCCACCTCCATCATGCATGTGTCACAGTATGCACAGGTGCTGGCGGCAATTCTGTAGTGAGTCAACAACTTACAGTGACATTCCTTTCTGGATCTCGATATAGTCTTGATCTTCAGTTATTGAGCATTTGAGCTCTTGTTGGTTGATTTTCCTTGTTCCCATTCCTGTCTAGTGTTATCTGTTGTGTGTTGCCCATGATTTTTCCCAGCTGCGAGTAGATGGCATGGCCAACAAATTCTAGTACTAGTGCTACTATGCTAGTACTTCATTTACACTATGGCTCCTACATTACTTGATTACTTCTAGGTCCACGCCTTTCTTTTCGCTAATTAGAAATTTAGAAAAGGGCAAAACACCAATATTGCAGACAATTTCAATGTTCCTTTTGGCTGCTAGGGTTTATAGAATTCTAATATGCGCTCAATACTGATAAGTGTATCCATATGCGTGCTGCATAGTAGTCAACTTCCTCATGCGACTTGTATTGCCTACCAAGGGTACACGAGAAATTGCACTGATGCATCCCATTCTCTAAACATATGTATATGAAAGAACGTGGGTTCAATATTTTGCATTTAACCGATTCTCTATGTAGAGCACGGTTCTAGGATTTTGCAGCACAAACTTAGGATTGAACCTTTTTTTTTTTTGAAAAGTTTAAATAAGAAAAGGGATGATGAAAAACCAAAAAACAAGGATAAGAGAATTGAAACCTGAATATACTCATGATGAGTTATGCATCCTTGACGCAGCGTTGAGTTGAATCCTGCAGTTCATAGATGCATCAGTAAGATCCGCACCATAATCTTAAAGACAAGCTAAAATAAATTGAAGTTTTTAATAGGGAAATTTTTAAGAAACATGCCAATACTAGTATGTCAAAATGATGAATACCGAATAAGACTAAAAATAACTCTCAGAATGAGGAAAAGCAGAAAAAGATTACAAGTTTAACCTGCATATATATCCTCACTGATATTGATGCTGCGGGAGGCCTTACTAATTCCACCCCTTGTTATATGAAAAACTCTATCAAAAACATCTGGATGACCATAGTGCATTCTCACTCTACAAAAAAGGAAACGCTTCATGTATTAACTACACACACAATTTTAGCTGATCCTCGTGTGAAACAGAAAACATGCTATGTAAGGCACTTACTTCAGTGGGTTAGCGAGAACACGTTGTCCTAATGTCACAAAACTTGTCTCTTGGTTAGACATAAATGAGGCCAGGGAGGAAACACTATAGAAGCATGATGTCAGAACTGAGTTTTACTCTAGAAATATCAGCATAACTTCTCCACTGAAAATGGAATGAATAATACCTTCCCGTGAAGACATGCTCTCTAACACCAAGAATTGACGGGTAATGCTTGCCACGCTTCAGACAGAACTCCTCAAGTAGGTTTCTCATTTTAAGTGCCTCCTCGAAGTAGTTATCCTAAAAAACAGCTAAGCACTGGTGAAACAATACATGATTACAACTGAACCGTTAGTCAAATTGTCAAACAGTGAGAGTATCAATAATGGAATGATCTATGTGTCTACATTTAATCCTTTTGTCATTGTTGCACTGAAAAAAGGTTGGCCTCAGTAAAGCTCGCAGTCAACAATATACAAATTATAGAAGTAATACTGATCCTGACTATGATTTGACCAATGTTAGAAGGGTGAAATTTCCGGAAGTCCAAATTTGGCCTATGTCCAGATACCCCCCTAAACGAACATTTGCTTCAATTTAATCCCTCTAACTACTTAAGTTGGCCCAGTTTACACCTTAAAGAGTATTTTCTTTTTTGTTACAAATTGTGTTTTAGTTTCAAATTTTGTGAGATGACGGAGGACATAATATACCGTGTTAGAATAATAATTATGAATTTTTCATCATTATGTTTTGCACGATATTATATCTAACATACTTTATGATGTCCTCTATCACCACATAAAATTTGATAGCAAACTCTTAACTTATAAGTGGAGAAACAAAAACAAACAATCATGTTAAGAGGAGTAAATTGAATCAAATGTTAGTTTGGGGGGTTATTTGGACATAAACAGAACTTGGGGAGGGGGCATAACTTGGACTTTTTCCAAATGAAAAACGGCAGTCAATACATCACATAACTCAAATGAGATTGGTGACAGGTTACCTGCCAACTAAATATCATTAATTGAATATTATAGAAGTATTTAATGTAAAAAAAACTGTAGTAATGAACTAAATAATAGAAAAATGGGATAAAAAGAGTACATCTGTATACCTGATTCATATCAATAGTTTGCACTGCATTTCCGCGAGTGAATATTATGGCATGATTTTGATTTTCGGGTTTTCCCTCTCCGAGCTTTGGATTACCAGGCAATTTAATCGAATAAATTTCCTGTAAGACAAAGTTCGACCGGGTAAATATGAGAATGAATGCACTATTTCAGATAATTTGCTGGGACCAGTTTGTAGCTGTCATGCTGCACTGCATAGCAAAATCTAGATAAAAGACCCTAAAACTAGCTATGCCATCCAGATGTAGAAAGCGACCACATTGGCATAGGGGACTTATGGGCATGCCCACTATGGAACTGGAACGGACAACCAGTGACCCCAAAGTATCAAAACCATGATACGAAGTTACGAAAAAGGATATGAAATAGAAAAAAGAAAGCTAGAACCGAAGAATATTGCAATGAACGATGGCTCTTACAACAATATAACAATGATAAACCCTAGAGAAAGGAAAGAAAAGTAGCTCTATAAAAAAAGAGAAGAGGTATCAAAGAACCATCTTCCTCTGATCAGACATGTAAGTCCATCTAGGTCTGTACTAAGTCACATTTTTCTACCTTTGACTATCAATATCTAAAATCACATATAGAATGTTGACACAAGATTGGCATTACTGGACTCATTATAAGAAATACTTTCAAAAAAAATTTATTGTTATACTTGTAATCAAAGCATCATATTGGAGACTATGCTGATGCTTCAAGGGGCTTATATTTGTGGTACTATTGACTGACCTTGTCCTTTCCATGAATATCAGCTTTCACAAGCTTTGAGTAATACTCAGTGATGGGTTTTCCGTTCTTAGCATTCTCGACTTCGTCAATGTAAGCAACTCTAAGAGCTTCATTCCTAGAAAAGATAGTACAAAATGTTATAGGTGGTGTACACAACAAATTACAAAGCAAAATAGGCCTCGGAGTGTGATAGTTAATGTGCATGTGCTCAAGTGCTTATCTGTGAGAGAGGGAGAATTAACCAGGCCCCTAAGTCCTTTACGAGAGAGCTAACAAGCAAAGACATTTCTAGCATATTAAATTAAATGTACCTTTGCATTAGTAAGGCTATGTCTGCAGCTTCGGGTTTCCCTTCCCCCTTCTGTTTTCCATAAATTTGGCAGGTAACCACATATGTAAACTTCATATCAGCCTGTGCACGAGCCTCAGGCGACAACTCAAAATGTGTATCAGCTGAACCAGCCAACCCCAATGTAGATTCCAAATCTAGTAAAGGAAAACAACAAAAAAGGGGATATCCATTCAGATAATATAGCATATATGCATCTCACATGCTAAGCAGTACAGATACCTTCAGATTGTATCCTCTCCAAATAACTCTGCAGCATAAGAGCTTTCCTATAGTACATCATGCCGCGGACTGCAGAGTAAAACAAAAAAAATGCTGATGTGAACTGATTATATTCAAAGATACTGAGGGAATGAGTTCACTTAGAAAATCCCATAGGCCAAACAGATTAATCGTTTGTGATGTCATCAGACAAGCACACATGACTTCACACACTAGAGTGAAAGATTATAAACACAAAAGTATAGGTATACCATTGGATATTCACAGATTAATCACAAATTTTGCTGGAGGTGCAAATTATTCCATACCCAAATAAAAACTTGCTGAAAATACAAGTGTTCCCTATTTCAAACAAAAAAAAGTCTACAAATTGAAAAATAGGACTGAGCAAAAGCAAAAGTGAGCCTATCAACAAATATACCATATATGTACAGGTTTACAGAGGATAACAAACCAGTTCGAGCTAAGGTCTGCCCACGATAAGAAGCCCATAGACGTAGTTCAAGTATGTCATTTGGGTTGCCAAAAAGCTCAGAGTCTGCTGCATTTTCATCCCTGTTGATACGAGTAAGGAAGTTCTTCCATTCATCTGTTGACAGAAAGTCACCTTTAATTCGAAATGTTAAACGACAATTTGGGCGAGATGTGATTTCATACAAAAGAAAGCTACTACACTAGCTTAAAAGGAGCAGGAGATAGTAGGCCCCTGCACCATGGGGCTGTTTGATTCGCAGCGTGGCCTGGGGTTGCTCGCCCAGGCAGGTCCACCCGACCACCAGGCGCTCAAAATCGACGGCCTGGGGAGCTGCCTGGCCCAGGTACCTGTACCAGGCTCAGAACCAAATAGCCCCTCTGTTTCAAGAATAGAGACCAAATAGAGCACAAAGTACAATGATATGTCTAAATCAAAGACAATAGATCCCAAAATTACAGATGAAACCCTAATATAGAATGGGTTCAAAATCCTTAAGAGCGCATTGATAGCATGGCATAACATGATAATTAAAGATTGTGCAGCAGGTCTGTTCTCATGTCTTGAGCATGGCCTACATTTTGGACAGGGTTATATCTATCTTAAGCCATACAAAACCAGGCAGTAGCGAGACTTGTATTCATCTCACAAAGTTCCTGAGCAAATGGATCACAAGAGAAGGGATTTTACATAAGTCGGTTGGGAGGCCCCTAAGATGCCCACATAATTTACTTGATCATATCGACTTCTTACAACTGTATTAGAGTTGAGGAAAAGGGTTCCAGGTTTGTCACTAATAGCTGCCACTGCATAGGCAGTTTGTACTGTCAGTGTTCCTCCAAGGACCCTACGTGTTGCCACTGCATAGGTAGTTTGAGTAGTGACAGTTAAAAGGAGCAACCAGTAGTGCAATTGAAACAAGGCTCATACAAGCATGCTCCAATCAGGGGTAAGCGGCAACTTTTCAAGACCTAATAACTTCATCCCTCAAAATTCAGACTACATATCATCCTTAAGCTTGTACCACTTTCAGTTCCAGACCAAAAGACCCAAACAAACTGTTAGTGTTTTGTTGTTGTAGCACTGTAGAATAACCATTTAGCAATTGCAGTGCCCTAGGTTTATGGAACCTGCTTCGTGGGGACATGCACAAATAATTGGGGGAGAAACACTTAACCATTTTGAAAGAAATTTCAACTTCCCAGTTTGTTAGACATACACATCATAACAGGAAAACAGATATAAACCAAAGGATCACAAGAAAAGGTTACGCTGCGAATACCAGACCTGGGTAAATCTTCTGGAGATAAAACAATGTAGTTATACCATCTTCGTTTTTCTTCTGAAGTTCAGCCATGCTGTAGAGAACAATCTCAGAGTAATATGGAGTAAACACGCTGCACAACAAAAAATGAAAACACAGAATGTAAGAAAATAGTATAACTGAACGGCTAAACCAGGAAAAAGTTGCACAAAACAAATAATCAAATTTCAACCAAACAGAAGTGAAAAGACCACAACTAAATGAACAAGTAAAAGGACTAAAGGAGCCCCACCTAAAGGAGACCATTTCTGAAACAGGCCGTGCAAGAGGCATTTCCATGAACAGAGAGTTCGAAAAGAACTGAAGTCTCCGCCTGGCTTCTAAATTTTTAGGGACAGTTGCAGCTGATTCTTTAATTGTCAGAAGCGAATACAATCGCTTGATCAAGTCCTTCTGGATAGATTACAAAAGCATAGATCAGACTGATGACTGAAGAAAAATGCAGACTGCCAAGAAAATAAAGACACAACAACAAAATGTGCATCCAATACTAAGTTACTAACCAATTTGGGATCATTTGGCCACTTGAGTTTATTGAAGAGGCGACCTTCAGCCCTTGCTAAATTAATTTGATCCCAGTCTTCAATATGGCCACTAACATTTATAAACAAAAGGTTTTAGCAAAGCAAAATTATAAGGGCACAAAATCTGAGAATAAGGTAGAAAAACTACAGACAAACAGCAGACCTCATATTAACAGAAAGCGCTTCATGATGAATAACATCATATAGGTCTTGAATAGCATTAACCAGACCTTTTTTCAGATCACTGGACTCTGTCGTACCTCGCTACAAAACAGTGTTTTCACAGTTAATACACACACACATACACACTTGAACCATCCAAAATAAAATGTTCAAAGTGAAAAGGTAAGTGACATCTGACATATACAGCATGCTTTACATCAGAAGGAAAATTTTGCCACTAACAGACTGCTAGGGGAAGGTCAAAAAAGGCTGTGGTTAGGGGCTAGGAGGTTTAGACATAAATTTGACGGTATCATGGATTTTACTCTAGTATATTCTAGTGAAAAGGTAGAAAAGCAATATAGTTTCTAAAGAGAATTTAAAACCGTAAAGAAGGGACGCCAAATTTAAGATTTGACTCATGAATACGGTGATCCTGTAGCTAAGTTTGAGAACTGGCTCACCAATAAGGTGATCGCATAGTAAATAAGCCCCGGAAATACAAGTTAACCGCCCTATCATACATACCAGTATTCCCAGTACAGCAACAAGCTTGGCAATAACATTAGGTAACTTTTTGAAATGAAGATCACTTTGGATGGTCCTGTTTGAAATGCTGTCCCAGATACCTCCATAAATCCTTTCCACCCTAAATTTTCCAAATAACAAAGAAACATAAAAAATATGTCAAAATTATAGGGTGAAATGAAACAACAGCAATAAAAACAAAGCCCAATCCCAAGCAAGTTGGAGCAAACTAGAGATAAACCTAAAAAGGTCCACTAACCAATATGATGTAGAAAAATAATAAAAAAAGAGAGCATTAATAAGTACAGTAGTAACACTAATTACCAGAGGCGTCCTTCTTTCTCTAGTATAGACGTCAGAATATGATGAATGCTATGGAAGCACTCTACAACAGCATATTGCATGTATTCATCCTTCGATATCCTTTGCCAAAGTTCTTCTTGTGAGTCTTTGCAGTCCTCAGCAATCTCTTTGGCCAAGAAAACCTACAAATTGGAAATGGGAGGTGCTGATTGAAGAAACAGAATCAAGCAAGGGAAAACTTTTAAACAGTTAAAAGTTGTTTTCATTTTTGACCTTGCTAGCAAGCAAGAAAAGTGGCCACTGCACAATCGGAAGCACTCCAACTCCAACATCATTTTTGGGCATCAAAAGCAATTCTAATTCACTGCAAATAGGATAACAGTCAAACTATATCCACATATGGTAGAGTCAAGAAAACTGTATCATAGTAGCATAGGAAGAAATACTTACAAATTGTTAATATAATCCTCTTCCCGTAAATTCCTTACGATTTCATTCCAGAAGGGGGAGAATCTAGATGCATCAAACTTGTTTAATTCTGTTTCCTGGAAAATTTGATGCCTCCAGTGTCAACTCTTTGTAAATAACAATAAAGAACTCCATACATTATTTATACATACAAATAAATAATTTAAACAAGTATTGTGTTACATCCCAGATCCCCAAAATGATTGAAGAAATAGGATCAAAATGTATAGCTACTCAGAGGACAAAATCAATATACAAAGAAGTTCCATAACAATGACGACTCATACCTGACCAGAAGATAGCAGTTGCTTCCTGTATAAAGGATTAAAACCAGCTTTAGAGTATGAAAACAAAGAAGATAAACAAGAAACTAGGAGGACATCACAAACCTCTTTGGAACAGCAACATGGAGTCTATGCATGAATTCTCTAGGAAACTTCTCAAAGAATCTATGAACTGCCTCGACATTACTAATCTGTAAACACAAATACAGCATAGATTAACAAACAAACAAATACATGTTCTTTTATATTTCCATTCCACGGTAATTTTTCCCAAAGAACCCCAGCCAAAGGTAAATAGGAACTGGTACTTGGACTTCAATGGGTATGGAATGGTTGAGTGTACTGTGTGCCATTAACGGGAAGTGGAAACAGCGACGAGAGGTAAATCGTCGTACAAAGAGGAAGTGACTGCCACGTTGTTCAAGCGTTGGAGTCTAAAACATAATTTCCCTCCTCTAAAATAAATGCAACTCTAGGATTTGTTACTGGAATCAATGTTACTCGAAAATTGCATATATAACCGGCCCAAGTTATGCAAGCATGTAATAATTGCATTTTGGGAATAGAGAAAGTAGTAACTACTAGAGGTGGTCCCATACCTAGAAGTGCACTTATAGTGGAATAACTTCTGAATGCTCAAAGTGTACTTATTATGGGACGGCGGGAGTAGAGAATAATAAAGTACATTCCACTGGAGGAATACCCAACCTCAACACAGATCTAATAAATGTTTTGCAATTCCATTTAGGGCCTGTTTGGATCCCTTCATTTTTGAGGAATTGGAATCTACTTAAGAAATTAGGCTATTTGGCTTGGAATTTCAGATTCTACAACTTTCCAAATTTCACATCTAAGCCGGTAGATGGGAAATGAATTCTATGGATTCTTCTTCCCAACTTAAGTAAAGTTGTATATTTTATTTAACAGACGGATTCTTCTTCCACAAATATAGTTTAGAAGAATTCAATTCCGGGGATCCAAGCGGGCCCCAAGTGTTTTGATGTTACCAAAACTAAAAAAGACTGTATTCATGTAATCAAAATGCACTTAGCCATTGTCTTAATCTTGCAGGGTGCATTGTGCAAGCATCAAAGCATTAAAAATATATATTTGAGAAGTATGACAAATGGCTAAACAAGAAATGAGATTGCATAATATGAACAATCTAAAGTGATAAGGTTGATAGATCAGCCAGAAGCAACTTCATGGATAGTCTGACAGTAGTTCAAGGCTAAAGTTTATGGAGCTAACCTCTCCCAAGCGATCGCGTGCACCAAGGAGAAATCCATAAATAGCAGACAATACAGTGTAGAATACATGAATGTCCAAAAGGTAAATCTGCATAAACAAATGCTTAATATAAGAAACATAATTTTCAAATGTTATCAAGAGAAACTAGATAGAAGTCGACTCATCATTTTATAATGAGCTTACGAAAATTCGTCTAGATATATCTAATATTAATTTTTCAAGTCATAGTTTGTTTGCATATTGCGCCTGCAATTCTGACACATAAAAGGAGCTAAGAGAGCTAGAACTAGAGGCAATCAAAGGTTACTTACTGACAGCACTGGAGCCCATAAAGAAAGGATTGTAAGAGCATTATGATTATCTGCAAACATTGTAAGAACAACACGATTACACACATTTAATCATAAATATTTAGAAACAGATATACACTTCTCAAAGTTCTGAAAGGAACAAATTTCAAATACACAATAATGAAATTTTATAGGATCAGAGGGTGTGGACAGGAAAAGAAATATATCATGGAGACATTTGTGGAAAAAGGTAATGTATCCATACTCTTTGAGACAAAGTCATGCCATTCATACTGCAAGCCTTTGAAATCGATTATAGTTCTTGTTGGTTCTACAAGAGGTTTTATCTGCATAATAAAGGCCATGCTTTAGGGTCCAAAGGTCAATAACTATGAATTGTTGAAAATGAAAAACTAAACTTTCCTGGAGAAAATAGGTGAATGAAAACTTTGCACCAAGAATTACAATCCAGAAAGTGGCATATCTGCACAGTAAATATAGTAAATAATTAAGAACTTCCAGTTTGTGAGCTGGATCACAGAATTATGTTCCAAAGTTCTATAGTTACTTGATATAGTCAAGGGGACTCTCGTGCATGCCTCTTCCAACATAATTATTCTCCTTCAACAAAAATAAAATGTCAGATCATTCTTAGCATAAGATATTGCATACAAAGATTTCAAAAGATAGGAAGTCAGAGTGTACTAAAGAAAGACAAGACCTGATGCATCCACTTAACAAGGCGTACAGCAGACCAGCGATAGCAAGCCTCAGCCAAACCATGGCAACAAGGGACACTCATAAGTAGGCTCAAAATTATCTTAGTGCCCACATATGCACTGATTACAAAAACATATATCTTGAATGTTGCTGACGAGGTGCCATCTTGAAGTGCCTTGCTAGAAAATGATCAGACTATTAGAATTTCATCTAGCAATTCTCCAGGGAAAAAGATTCGCTTAAATAGCAAGTGCTGATTTGGAGTTCGGACCAGATAATTTCTCTTCAAGAAATTAAGTTGAGTGGCCAACTAGAACTATTCTACAGTTGACACAGCTAAATTTAAACTCATCAGTTCTACGGCTTTTGAAAAATCAAGTTCATCATCAAATTTTTACCACTTAGCACCTACGAGTATTACTAGTGAATCTTTGGTAATATGACTGAAAAGTGTAAATAGCACATAGCTGTGCCAAGTATCAGAATTGACCATATTTCAACCAAGCCAGTAAAAAATCACATTGGATAAGACAGACGACTTCAGAATTCTTTAGTTTTGAATGAAATTGCAAAGTGTTACCCGCTGAATATCAGGATTGAAATATTTTATGTTTTTAAATTCATCCCAAACCACATAAAAAGGCAAATGTGGTATTTGTTGCCCTTTCGTGTTTCAAGGCCTCAACATGTGTCATTACCAGATGATAAATGACCTTCAAGACAATCTTTAGAATAGGCATAAATGACATTACAAAGCTAGCTCTTTTTAGTTTATAGGGTAAGAGAATTTTTCAGATATCACAAATGGATTTAGAAACATACATATATAGGTAGCAAATCGCAACTGAAGCTACAGTAAACCAGCAGAATCGCCATGCCACTCTGGTGATTGCAGATCCACGAGACGTTGAATAGGCACCATACATCATTAGAATATCCAATAGACCTTCGCAGTGTCAAAAGGTAACAAAAGAAATTAGCCATCAAGACAATTTAAACAAAGGATCATATTACAGTAGGGAAAAGATCTGTGCTCACTCTCAATAAATTTCATTGCAACATAAGTAGGACCCAGACTAAGAAGTTGCAATATTGTCTTCCTGTCAAAGCTACCATCATTGAAAGCAATGATAGTTAGTCCCTGCATCAACACAAATAGAACCACACAGAGGTTACACCAAACTATTAAAGAAGGCAATTTAAAGCACCTAATGATACATCATGCAAAAGTCATTCTCATGGCCATATAAGAACAAAGAAGTCAACATATCTCCAGGTAAACACCAATTTCAAGATGTTTATGGCAAATTTTCACTATGGGCTGTAACATACAAAGTCAGACCATACATAGATGGAAACATGCTCGCTCATAGCAAGAGCTATCTCTTTCCCACGCAAAAGGTCCCAAAATACAAGCCATTATTTGTTTTAAGTAATCAAATCACCTTAGCGGCATCGGTCTCCAATTTGTTTTAAGTATTGGAAAAGACACCCAGGACCAGTTTATTATTGAATACCCAGTGTAGCGGTGATACAAGAATCTGATGGAAGACATTATAGTGTGCCACGTCCAAGGGAGGTAAAAACAGTCATCGAGTGGAATTCGTGACTGAGGAAGACAGCACGAGAGGCCTTGATCGCCTGGAAGATGACGGAGATCGCCTTCCACAGCTGATGGGCGGTCTGATGTGCCTCAGCAAGGACGTCGTCCCCGACGGTGCTGAGGAGCCACTTGCAGACACAGGAATCGGCGGCAGCCCATGCCACATCGGTAGGGCACGCCTCCTGCGTGCCATCGACGTGCATGAGAAGGCCAAACTTGCCACAGAGGTAGAGGAAGAAGGACAACCAGCGAGTGAAGTTTGGGCGCTTCAACTCGAGGAAACAAATTGGGTACGGACCATCCGCACCAAAACACGGTGCGGATGTGCAGCTGACACGTGGACCACAGGACATTTGTACGATGGCCCACATGTCAACCAAACAGTCCACACCACGTCCTGGTAGGGATGGTCCTCACCCAACTTTTTTCAATTCAAGGGTGATCGGCACATGAGACTTGACTGAGATGGTGGCGTAGGGGGGAATGGGGAAGACTGATGGGGAAGAGGCTGATGAGGCAGAGTCAGATGTGAGGGCACAGATGTGCTGCTGGAGGGAAGAGCAGAGGACATGGTGGCAGCTGGGGTGGGAAAAGAGGGCATGACCTAGGTGGTGGCACAGCAGCGGAAAGAGGGCGGTGGGCGAGTGGACCTAGGCCCGGATTCGTGGTACCATGTAGAAAGGTATAGGAAGCACACCACGCTCCGCGCGGGCGGGGAGGGGGGGTGGGCGGTGTTGATGCCACAGTCAACAATACAATATAAGGCAACTAGGCTGTGGTCAATCCTGACTGATACTATCCTAATATACATGATCCTAATACAAGCCTTTCTAATGAATCCTTTCCTAATAGTGCGTGAACATGTATTTGCAGAAAACTTGTGTGTTTTTAGAGAAGGGGGTGGCCAAAAAACTTAATTGTGTTATTCTTTATCTATCAACTCAACACATGGAATAAAACCAAACTAAGAATTCCGTAAACTAGTGGGTACTCAATCCCAAACAAAACAAGGAATAAGGGAAGCATGACTAGAATTTGCATTCACCTGAAACATCATAATAAGGAACATCCAAAGGCGATGAAAGCTGTGGTAAAGATGAAGAAAACTCCTATGTTCCACAAAAGATGTCTTTCCATAGTGATGATTTCTACCTAGCAAGCCCTGAAAACCAAATGCACATCTTGTAAGCGAAATAGGCAAACAATTCACAAGAAACAGAAGCATTTGTAAGCCTATACTGAAGCTTGGTTAAAGTGAAAATGAGCCTTATCTAATTGTTGGCAATTTGGTATAATGGTCAAGAAGCACAAAACGTATTACTTACAAATATACAAATACTGATTTGGTTACAGATACTGAAAGATCAAAATAATTGTGATTTATGATTAATATAAACGACAACCTTATCCTTCCTACTGGGCTTTGAGAAAAACGGGTCGCTCAGCTTCCAAGGCCATCCTAGGTGAAAGCACTTATGAGACCTAGAAGAAACCGTTTAAAGATTATGAGAAATAAAAACAAATCGACAAACAAAAGTAACCTCATTGATTGCTTACCAGAAAAACTCATTGAAATCGTCATAATTTCTCCATTCAGAATGTGGTGCGCGCCCGTTTCTATTATTGGCTGCTTCCTGCAGCAGAATCAACACATCCAACATTAAGAAAACCATATAGGACCAAAATAACCAGTGATATTAGCTTACCAGCAGGCGCACTTACCGCTGCAATGATTTCATACAAAGGATAAATGACTTGGTCAAGAAACGATACGCCACCATCATAACTACAGCTTTCAGCAGGCTCTGCAGTTTGTTTTCGCAGAATCTCCCCTAATTCTCTTGCTAGCTGCAAAATTGAAACAGAAAACAAATGTTAACAATATGAGTAGCAGCCAACGCGTGTTGAAATCCAACCCAGACATTGGTATCCGACAAGGCAAACTTCAAAAACTGGGATTTGGGTTCATCATTTTGATTGCACACAGAGAACATGGAGTAACACCATGATGGAATAGCGCTTTATCATATTTTATTTTTATTTGGGTCTGAAGCATAACACCCTCTAACTAGTTCCTCCCTCGCATAGAACATCTTCTACAATCCCCACATATCATTCATATGCATCACCAAATCACATATCATATCATATCCATCACCAACTCTCTCATCCCAGGAATGTAGTAGTATAGAGTCATTTCACGTGTGACAAACACCAACACCAGGACACAAATTGACACGGCAAAAAAAAATCTTGAACACACAGGAGAGCTGTGTATCATTATTTTATTTTAAGAGAAGGGACAAGGACCCTGCACACACATACACAACACACACAGCAAAAATAGTGTCAAACTGTGTGCATTACACTGAGGCATGACCGCATGAGCATATGCCATACTGGTGTGTGTCACTGAAAAAAAAATAGCTCATGGAGTAACCAGTCACTGTGATTACAAAATATTTTCACACAAAAACAGAAAAATAAAGGAAAAGCATGCAGCATAGAAGAACATAATAGGTAACTTTATTAGAATCATACAGACTTACATGATGAAATATGTAGCATAAGCCCTCTGGAATAAATCGCACATTAGCAGCTTCCCCCCACATCAAGTAGTACAAACACACATATAGCAACTTCTTTTCCTTTGTCAATGAATCAGTGCTAAAAGAAAACCATGCAATATCTTAAAACCAAATAAGGTGTTGATACAGAGTTCAGTAGATAAGAGCAAAGTATATTTAAAAAAAATAAAAAAAAACACATACTTATCCCAGACAGGACGGATGGGCAGATAGATGCACCATTTGATGTAGTTATCAAGGGCCTTAGAAAACACAGCATGCACGGCACCCTCATCAATTTTCTGTATAGAAAAAAAAACACTTGTAAAGATAGAGGTGTGAACATATTCAGGCAATACAAAGATTAATATCTTGGGGCAGAACCTGGTAACTGATCACATTAAACAGTTGCCAAAGCAGTGTATTTTCTAATAAGAACAAAGATAAATCTCTGAATTTGAATGGTAAATACTGTAGCAACATTGATGATCAAGCAAAAGGAATTAGTGGGCACTGAATCCTATGTTTGTTTAGAGCGTACTGAATACTATGTTAGCGGGGCAAACATTTGACAATCACGTCATACTTTTTACTATTAGCATCCTTTCTATATTTAGGATCGGCAAATCTGATCATGGAACTTCAGTGTATCATTAATATTAAAACTCAAACAGCTGCAAATTTCAATCAGCATAAGCATGTAGCGAATAAAACTTATTGCTTAACATAGCTGCCTCTGTCATTACAGTTTTGTATGTCATTTTTAGAGTTCATATGATTGCCAAACTGAACAGAACTATCATTAGGGCTGAAAATAGTCAGTAGCGATATCTTTTATACAGAAAACAATTCCTGCTCGGTCAGTAATGCTCAAAAACAGTCATAAACAATATCTCTTTATGGAAATGATTCCCAATAAATGGGATCATCCATTTCTGTTTTCAGCCCTAGGCTTTCTTAAGCCTCTCATCTGAGTTCAGTTGTAGCATCTGTTCATGCACACACACGTGCGCATCCACACACACCACATGTGCACGACTAGACCTACAACTACACAAAGAGTAGAAGATCACATCCTTCTAGAGATCACCGAAACCGTCATAGCTTCGTAGGCGAGAGGAACATTGTAATCCCTTTGTGGTACTGCACGAGAGAGGCCATAGATTTTATTTGGGAGCGATCCTGGGTGAGAGACAGGAGTTCCATTCCAGGAATCAAACCCAAGTCGGCCGCGTGGCCACTGCCACCGCTAGCCACTTGAGCGCTCGGTCTCTTTTCAGCCCTAACTATCATCGATGCGTTCATCACGTAAACTAATGGGCAGCACAGAAGTAGAAATCTAAATAGATAACAGTTAAGCTTTCCAATTAAAAAAACTCAGAAAAGAGCCACTAATTGAACTTTTAGGCACATTGCAAACGTAAAGGAAGGGACCATAACTCAAGAAAAAAGAATACTAGAAAAATGCTAAATTATTGCTAAGATGGCAAGCTATTGTTGTTATTTCAAAAAAATAGCACTAATCATGTCCAAAATTATGATACACAATAAAATAATGTCAACAAACAAATACCGGTTCGTTCCCTGATAGTTTTCCGACACGAGATTGTTCGTTTGCCAATAGGTGAATGATATGCTCTCTTTGGTTTTTCACATTATCCTCCTGCAGCCATGAAGAAGGGCTATAGCTTATTTCCACAAAGCCGACAAGGCTTCAAAATATTCTTAGATAAAGTAAGACAGCATAGCAGAGTTATAAATGCACAGGGATGTTTTGAAAGAGTATGAATAATGATGTAAGGGTGAATGGCATTGCTTTCCTACCATATGACAACATCCAATGATCAATGACCAAAGATGCTCCTAAGAATCGACTCAAATTCACAATAAGTTACATCTCATCAAGAACCAAGGATTACCGCATTTACAGGATGAAATCCATTTTTCAACAAAAGTCATTATGCATAAAGAATTTATATTCATAATATTTTACCACAATTAGGGCCCCTTCCTATCACTGTTCAACTTAATGAACATGGACCATTAACATGTCTATGATCACCCAAAAGGACTCAGCTAGCTAACTGGCTGGTGCCTGCCTACAGTTAAAAGATCAACCATACATAATTATACGATTAAAAGTTCAGAGACCTCTTCACATCATTTTTTACACCCTTCTTTCATATTAAACCTTATAAGCATGACACAGATTATACAGTCAAGGTTAAGCAAAATAGAGTAAATAAGGAATTGGAGTAGTTTGTATGTAGGCCGTGACCAATAATACCTGTTTTGCAATTTGCAACAAGACTTAGAAATGGAGTAGCAGATATGCAGATTTACTTATGAAGATATCCGATGGTCAGCAAATCTATTCATACTTTTATCACTTAGCTTGGCAACTAACATTTCTCATCTATTACTCTATTAGCGTAGCAGTATTACAAAATGTGCATGTTCCACTGTAATAAGATTACAGTAGTTATCAAACTGGAACAAGCATATGAAGATTGATATGAAATATGCACCTCATAAACACTAACCTGAAAACCAAATAAACATTGTAAAAGATCCAGGATATCCGAATTCCTAGCCTCAGGGACTGAAAAGGTACCAGGAAGCCTGGGAAGATCCCTATGGTACTGCAGAGTTGATATTGCTGCCCTCACCTGTATTGAAACAATTCATATGTATATAACCACCTCCAGATCCAGCAAATTGGCAATAAAAAAATACCTTACTATGAACTATTACCTCCGGAAAATTCACAATTGCATTAGTGGTAGAAGTCAAAGAATCTAGAGGAATGATATTATATGGAACAACATCCTCTGTCCTTGCTGCGTCCTTTTGCATGACCTTTTTCATCTGACCAAAATAGAATAAATAAATAAATAAATTCATCACAAACAGTGAGACCCTATACTGGTCATGATTTATATTCAAAGGGTTGAATTTGAAGGAACATAAGTTCATAACCAGAAGATATAAAACAGTCACTTAGATTTTGTATGCAACTTACTCAACGGTGCCATTTGTCACAAGAAGATTGTTGACATAACATTAAAAGATACATAATTAAAGAGCTTGCCAACAATCTACATCCTCTGCACTCAGCACACTATTATAGAGAGGAAACATAGCGGCAAGGTAAAAAAAACTGCAGTGCGCTTCTCTACTTTTCAACATCTCAAAGATACAAGTCCAAATTATGATTCAGGCACATTAAGATTTAAAGTAGCTTCAACAACAATCTGCCATCGCTCTTTTACATGCCATTCCAGATGCTTGACAATTGATACTTGACTCATAGCAAATCAAGTCTGGATGCATGCAAACCAAAATTATAATATGGTTTCTGTAAGCAGCATATCCTTAATACTTGTGTTTCAGGCACATATTTATACCATAGATAAATCATTTAGCTTGTCAAACCCATCATGCTGTTATTTCTTTATGAAAGAAAGCTCAATGCATATGGAGGGTCAGAACATTAGGGCATCTGTTTGGTAAATTTCACTGTAACCAGAAGATAATCTTCTGAGCAAGTCTTTGGTGATATCGTCATACATACACATAGAAGCTCTTGATGGAATGCTTGGAGTTTTAGCAAATCTTGGAAGATTGGTATTGCCTCTTGTGGCTAATAGAGAAAACTATTGTAGACAGTGAGCGGATGCTACCAACCACAGGTTACAGTGCTACGTGCTACCAATCAAGGTAGCATCTAAATACAAGCACGAAAAAATATGATTAAAATATGAACATATGGAGGATACAATCATCTATGCGCATGCAAAATTTGAAACAAAAAAAAATAGAAATCAGCACATCAATAGTTGCAGGTTACAGATCAGAAATGAACAATTGCACCCACAACTATCCTTATGCCGATTCTCTTTTTGAACTGCTCAACATAATATATACAGATATCACCAAGAAGATGTATTTTTTCCAATTTTCTGACATCAAGTACAAACAACTAAATATCAAGGATAAGAATTCAAACCTCTTCAGATATCAAATTTTTTGCATCCTCTGGTGATATTTCCTTTGTTATATCCTCAATTACTGACCATAAGACCTTCAAAGTTGCAAGTACTTTTTTGCGCTTCCTGGTTTTACGCTCCAGCCTGTTCAAAAAAAAAATGCAGACAAGGAACATCATCCAATGACAACAAAATTATTTATGTTACGCTTAACAACAAGGCACAAAAGGTAATGAAGTACTAAGATTTTGTAAGTTTTTTACAGAAAGTAAATGCAGAGAGTGTCCATTAAACTGCACAGAAAAACTTACTCTCCAAGGTTACCGCTGAACACAACTGATTCCCTCAGCTTCATTTCATCTTCAATCAACTCATCCACTTTATGCTTTTCTCTATAAAGCTTGTAAAATTCTTGCAATTTAGCAATATCCTGACTTCGGTCAATAGCAACACCTTCCCTCTTCGCTAGTTTTTGCTAAATTCATAAACCAACAAGAACTGTTCAAAAAATGTACCTAATGTTCTGAAGATCTATTTTACAATAATATGTCAGTTATGGTTCAAATTGATATGGTGCAGTACTGTGGTGTGACTGGGATGACCCCCAAGGCATTATTATACAATACACAGCATAAAGGGCTTCAAGGCTTAAACGAAATAGCAGCAACCACAATGGAATGTGAACAATCTACTAAAAGAACATATTATCAAATTGCTAAATATTCCCTATGTTCATAAGCATCTGTCATTTTAAAGCATGCAGCAAAATATTTATCAGTGTTACTACTAGTAACATAGGTAAAAGCATCTAGAATGACCTTATAAAAATAATAGTAAAAGATTCACGTGAAAAAAAGGTATGGATTCATGGTGATATAAATCTATGGTCTTTACCAATAAAATATGAAAATTGGAACTCAATACTGTAGAAGTTCAAAAAGGACATATTAAAGTATGCAATCACAAAATAAGATGTGTAACTGAAATGGACATACCCTGATCACTGACATTAAACCGGTTTTGAACTGCAATACTCCTCTCCCTTCACTGTTGGGATCCAAACTCTGGGCTAGCGTGTAAGCATGCTCACAAACTGCATGAAGTAAAAACATAAATATTACCAGATCAAACCAAGTCGCACATCGCCTGTTTCGATTGTAAAATATTCCATTTTCCCAACCGAACCATATTTCACTGTTCGCTTTTGTAATCAGTATGCCACCATACATTGACATAACCAAGGAACCCACCAGCTAGTTGAATAAAAAAGTGACAATCGGTAAACGAATAGGAACCTGGCTAAACAGCATAAAACACCATGTTCCCTACTTTTAGTTAGACATGTCAAAATAAAACAACATAATTGGTGTAACGTGCAATATGACTTACTTGCAGAAATTTGATCGGTTATTTAATCATTATCCTTTCATTTGGTGGAAGTTTGATTTCCTGTAGTGTAGTACCACAGTAATGTTCAACAGATGAACTAAGCAGAATATGGAAACTGGAAAGGTGTCCAAAAGCATAATCAATGATACAGGCATCTAAATTCAGAGAACTTCTCTGATGCATAGAACTGAATTACCTGCTAGATGCATAAAAGGTGCCAAGGTCTGACTTAGCTAAAGGCATAGAACAAAAACTAGCCCAATCATAAACAGTGGCAGCTAATTACAGAGAGAATATGCTAGCAGGCAACACAGGCAATGTAGGCTAACAAAAGTCAGTGTCATCACAGGCACCAGATGCATAAATAAGCAGGAGGGGAAGTCACTCTAGAAGAAGCAAACCACACAACATGAAACCTTTAAAGATTATAAGAAAATCATAAAATTCTAGTCACTAATAGACAATGTTGGCTTAATCAAACTATCTGCCAACTTCAATAAGGTGACACAAGTGACCATGACCAGGTTTGAAGTGAAGCGTAATTGTCCAGAGTTATGCCAAAAACTAGAGAACCAGCATAACGAAGCAGTTTAACCTCTACTAGCACAAGGGAGGGGCAGCTAGTCAGCATTCAGCAACAAGCATGAGCAATAACCACACCCGTAGCCACGCAATTCAAAACCCAGACTCCAGAGCCACTGCTACGGGCACACACTGCTCCCGAGCTCCGCGGGACAGAAATGGTGGCGAGACTTACGGATCCTGGCGACGGTGGGGTCTTCATCCTGGATCTCGTCGGCGGCGCGGAGCACCTCCTCGATGTGCACGTTGTTGCCGAGCGACGACGGCACGTTCCCGGCGATGCCGGTGACCGGCTGCCCGTAGGCGCCGACGAGCTGCTCCCCGCGGAGCGCCGCGCGCACCAGCCGCTCCCAGTTGGCCTCCGCCTTCGCCATCGGCGGAAGCCCCTCGGATCTAGCTAGACGACACCCAGCAGTCTAGTCTCTCGCGCGCTGCTCATACATGGGCCCCGCGGCCCTCCAAGTGTCTGCGATCGAATGGCGACGGGGATCGGCGCTAGGGTTTCGAACGCCGCGGGTGCGCGGAGGCGCGTGCAAACGGAGGTGGTGGCGTTCGAGCTGTAGGCTAGTGGGGGGAGAAGGCAGCGCGGAAGCGGAAGGCCGGAGAGGACGCGAGCAAAATCTACTACTCCTAGGAGCGGGCGTGTCGCGCGTCGAAAGGCGCGACTTGCCGGAGCCGGACCAGCCCACTTCAAGGAGTTAGCGTTGGACGACGAGTCCAAACTCCGTCCTCAAGGGGAAGGTTCCGTCAAAAACCGCACAAAATCACTTTATCTCCAGTTTTGGTTTTGGTAAGTCAAGCGCGTGATGACAGTTTATCAATGATAATCTCTCTCTTGTGAGATCTAGCCATGTATGGCAATCTGAGTAGTGTACCGAGCACGCCACGGCGATTGCCGACTCGACCCAAAGCAAACGCGTTTTTTCCTTTCGTGTTTGTGAACGAAGGAGAGTAACGCGGTTTTGAGCGAGCAAACACTGTGGAAATGCTGAGAAAAATAAACGACGACTGAGGAGGAGGTGAGTCCAAGTAGACCGGGAGCCCGCCAATCTTCGGGAACCAGGGAATGGTCGTCGAGCGGGTATTTTGGGCCGGTATTTCAAAAACGTGTAGATTCAGCCCGACAACGTTTCTTTATCGTATATAGTAGGAAAAAGTCCATGTTTCGTCCCTCATCTTTTGGCGAAGTCCGACGAAACTAGACACAAGACATCTTTTATCTATCTAAATTCGTGCACTTGATCTCTGCTTTGGTTTTACACAGTAGCTAAATTAAATAGAGCTGTCGGCTTATGTCTAGCGCCGCTACGCATGCATTTGAGCAGCGGTTTTCCTCACCACCGACGCCTAACATTTTCATGCAAGTAACAACAGAAGACGTAAGTTCAAATAGTAAGGCCAGATGTTTAGCATAACATAAATGGCAGCGTTACATGCATATAGTTTGGCATACATAAAAGGTAATCAACAACGGTACTTGAGTTTCACATACATAATTGTCATACATGACATAGTTATTCAAGTTTGACATACGACCAGGCACACAAACATATCACGACTGATCACTTTTCCATGGAGGAATCATCATGAGTGGCCAAGTTCCAAATTTCTTTGGAGTAGGCTTAGACTTCGCTAGTTCTTGAGCTGACACATGAGCCGATGCAGTCCCACCAGTTAGTTGTACGTGTACACTACAATTAACATTAGAATTCGGCACACTTGCTTGCAGGTTCATTGTAGCTGACCCAGAAGGAATTGTTGAAACCTTGGCATGTGGACCTGATTTGATGATATTTTGCGAGTTTGTTGCCTTTGCCTACATCAGTCATATGAAGCTAGTTTAAATTTCGAATACAAGATGCATAAGTTAAAAATTGATATGGTCTTTTGAGATGTGTAGCTAAACGTACCTTTTTCCTACTTAGTGTACTAGAAACATCATCTGTGGAATTCCTTTTCCTAGAACTTATGCTGCTCTGTTTTGTATTAGAGAGCACAACAATAGCATTTGGGTTACCTGGTCCATGTGGGATACCTCCTGTACTTGAACGAGATCCTGCTGGTTGTGAGTTACCAACTCCCTCGAGTTCACGGCTGCATGTGTGTTGCCTGCTGGTTTAGAGCTACCTCCTGCCTGTGAAGTTCCTGCTCCACTTATCTTGTCACATGTTGACCTATTGTGTCCAGGCAAGTGGCATTTGCTGCATCTGATAACTGTACCAGTTTTTGGCATTTTAGTGGCCTTTCTCCCTTCTATTGCCTCCCTTATCCTCTCAATCTTTGGCCTACCAGGCATCTTCGCATAACCAGGAGCTCTAAGGGGTACCCTATCAGATGATGGCCAGCTATTCATACCCTCAACTGGGTTTAAGCAGTGACTGTATGTTTGCTTGAAGTGGTGAACAGAATAGCAGGCGGCCACATAATCATCTAGGCAATTGGTCTTGAACAATATACATGAAATGGCATGGCAACAAGGGAGTCCAGACAATTGCCAATACCTACAGGAACAAGTTTTTGACACCAAATCCACTGTGAACCTATTGTCATGATGCTTAACTTCATATTTTTCTTCTCCGTTGCAGATGGCATGACAGTATGCAGACTGAGATATGTACACATTTAATATTTTTATTGATGTTTGGGCATATGATGTAACACCCCTGATGTTTTATCAACTAAAATCTGCCATGTTATCATATGCATTGTAAAGCATTCTTATTTAGGTCAACCTCGATATGTATCAACTAAAATAAATTTACATTTCATAGGTTGCTTGTGTTTTTGAAATGTTGTGTCGCATGAAATCATAAAACCTAATTTCGAATGTCATCCAAAATACTTAGTTTATATTCTATGTACTTAAGGTGTAAATTATGTTTACATTAGTGTCAAGCATAGTATATGAATCTAAGTACAAACCCTAAAAATGATTTTCATATTTGAAATTGAATTTGGATTTCAAAGCTTATTCCCAAGTCTTGCAATTTAAATTTAAATTCAAATTGAAAAGCTATAAAATGTTTTTTAAAAGTCAACTTGGTCAACCAAGAGTGTCATTGGGTCAATGACCTAAAAATGTCCTTGGATGACGTTTGTAATCACTAATGACCAACCAATTAATTTAGAAATCAAATCGAGTTTGAATTCGGTTTTAAAAACCCTTTGTTTAAAAAGCTAGTTTTACCCCCTTTTGTATAATTCAAAATCTATACAAAATTTGGAGATACCCTAAAAATATGGTTTGTAGATCTTGACAAGATCTACAAGTTTAGTATTCAAAGTTTTTCAAGTTTTCAAAAAGAATTTCAAATAAATTTGAAAATACAGTTTTCCAGCATTTGTCCCCTTTTTATTTTAAAATCATAATTCAAAAATTATGCATAATTTGGGAAAACTTTATATATGAAAAATGTTTGGTTTGAAAATTTGATCATTCCATAGTTTTGAATATTTTTAAGTTTTATTGAAAAATTAAAAGTAATTTTAAATATTTATTTCTAGGGTTTTGTTTCCCTTTTGAATTTGAATTAATATTTCAAAAACTAAGCAGAATTTTAAAATGTTTGTTAAATAAAAAGTGTAGCTCTTAAAAATTTATGCAAATGATATTTTTGGAGATTTTTAAGTTCTAATGTCTTTTCAAAAGTAATTTTGGAATTTTGGATCTGGAGTTTAAAAAGGGGGGATGAACAGTGTCAGGGCCTATGGGCTACCGCCATGGCCGGCTTTTCAAGCCGCGCCGCAGTCCACCGTCGCCCATACTGGCGTACCGCGGCCACCAACTCTCCCTCGAATGCTCGAAGCTTCACTGTCGTCGTGTCGCCCGTCCATGCCTCGCCCTTGCCCTATAAATATGCACGACCGGCCGTTGTCGTCTTCTTTTCTTCCTGCTCGCCATCGCCGACGACCTTCCTCCGCCGCTCGAATTCACCACCGTCAATCCACTGCTGCTCAATTGCTCTTGCCAGAAGCTCCGCCACATCCTTGCGCTTAGTTTGAGCTAGCTCGTGCTCACTCTCCCCGCCCGAGCCACCCGTGCGACGTCGTCTTCTTTGCGCACGGCAACCGCGCCGTCGCGCGTCATCTCATCGACGACCGCCATCGTAGCCAATTACTTTCTTCCATCTTCTCCACCATCGTGCTCATCTTGTTATTCTCCCTCTCATGAGCTCCTTGGTTTGTCCGTTTGTGCTCAGGACTCGCCGAAACAATCACCTTGCCGCCGAAGCACCGCCGCCGACTACAGCTCTACTTAGCCCACCTCCGAGCCAGCTAGTGTGCGTGTCAGACCCGCTGTGAGCTCCTTGTCACTCCTGTGCTGTTGGTTTGGTCCGAGTCACGCCATAACAGCCGGCCGCCGTGGCTCGCCGCCGGCATGGCCTTGCCAGCGCCGCCGCGCGCGTAGCCGTCTAAGCTAGGGGCCAGGAACAGCTTCATCTTCTGGTTCAACGTGTTCGCGTTGATGTCCTGCATATGCCCGTACGCTAGCCGTCGTCGGAGAAGCCTCCGGTGAGCCGAACCGCCGCGTCGGAGCTCCGCTGTGCCGCCATGGCCGTCGACGAGCCTGCTGCTCTTGCTCCGCCGCTTCATTAGCTAGACTATCTTGTTCCCCGTGCCGAGCTGAGCCTGTAGGGCCAAACCTCGTGGCCGGAGACCTCACCGTCGGCGAGTTCACGCCGGTCAAAGTCCGACCGCCGCCGGTCAACGTCGGGGAAAGAATTCCCTTTTTCCTTTTTCTTTTTCAGAAAATCTTTTAAATGCTATTTTCTTTAGAAAATTATAGTAATTCATGTGTAGCTCCAAAAATTCTAAAAATTTTTGTGTATGCTCTTTATGATGTCCTCTACCTAGAGAAAATATGAAATGCCAAATTTGTTAATTTTTGCATAAGTTAAAATTAGCTCTTTTAATTAAAAATGCATCCTCAATGATTTTTAATAAATAAAATAATTGGTTTTTATTTCTGAAATTTGTTTTGTCATCTATTTAGACCAAGATCTTTTTAAAATAAAATTTTAAGCTCATTTAGACAACTTTAATTTTATGCCTTTATTTAAATATTTTTAATTAATTAATTAACCCCTTTAATCATGATTAATCATTATAGTGTTGTTTGACTTTAGGATTGATCGATGACCTTAGGTCATTAACCTTAATGACCCTTGACACTTTAATTAATTATTTGCGCTTACCTGGATCATGCCATTAGGGTTTAATCAACGTTATTTCATGTGTTTAATGAACTTCATTAACGAAGTAGTTAACCTTAATAAAATTAGTAAGTTTTGTTGGCTTGCAACTTTATCGTGAAGGAAAGTTATATCTAAGTTCATAATCTGGTTATGCATTCATCAAGCATCATATTTATTATTCCATCATGTTAAAACATATCATGTTATCGTGTAGCTTCCGTTAACGAAGAGTTGAACCTTGCCGAACCAGATCCCAAGAAAGAGCTTGAGATCGTCTACCCCGACCACCAAGGCAAGCCCCGGATGCATTCCAACCCTACCCTTATTTTATGAAAGTTTTATCGCTTCAGTTATGAAATGTTGTATTAAGTAATAGGAGTTGAGTGATAACCCACAAATTGCATTACCTGTCTTATTTCCATATTCCTTGTTACCTGTTTTTGAAAAATGCTTAGTTATGCTTAGCCCTGCTTAATTAGTAGGTTTTCAAAAAGAGAAGAATGAAAAGGATGAGGATGGCTTTTCTTGATGGAACCATTATGGTAGTTAATAAATCAAGTCCGGACGGGTAACTTGCATTGGGAAAGGAGTCCCTCTGTAGTGTTTCCGTCTGTTGATGCCTTGGTACAACGGCACAAGTTTTGCTAGGCGCCTTGGTACAACGGCACAAGGCCAAAAGCAGCACCATAAGTTCATGGGCTCATAACAATACCAATACAACACAGAATGACAAATTCTTAACCAAAGTAGCCAACTCAAAAGACAACACTTAGGAGGGATACAGCAGCCCAGCGCATCCAATTCTTCTCTTCAAACAAGTGCAAGTCCCTGCAAAAATATACGACGCATTAGTCCAGTCAACAAAGAGAGTATAATATGTTTTAATTTCAATTATACATACCTCCATCCCATCTTGGATCAAGCTAGCAGCACCATCATTATCTTCACCTAAAGAAAAGCATTACAAGAATTAATTTGAAACCTTTGTATTTATCTAGTCTGATGAAAAATGGGACAGCTTATTTACTTTTGTACTTGTTTCGCAGCCAGTATTATGAGCACATTAAAGCCTCCAAAATATCTGAATTAAGCCTGCTCCGATGCTCACAAAGTACCCTCCCACTAGTGTTAAATGCAGATTCAGATGCAACTGTACTTACTGGAATGGCAAATATATCTCGTGCTACCTTTCTCAATATGGGATAACGTGTCCCGGCCACCTTCCACCAATCAAGAATCTTGAAGTTTTCAGTCCCAATTGGAACCAACTCATCTTCCAAGTACCTTTCTAGCTCAGTTTTGAAACTAGCTGCTGCTGGCCTTCTACTAGCAACACGTGCACTGATTTGAGACAGTACACCCGAACTAGAAAGTGGGGGAGCCGAGGATTCTGTGTTATCTTCATCCTCTTCCACTTCATACTCCTTCATCAAATCAAACAGAGAGTTTCTAACCTCACTAACTTTCTCCACACACTCTTCATGTGATTCACCAGTCAGGGTTTCAATGAACCCTAGGAGAAAGTCAGTCTTAAACCTAGGATCTAAAATGGTGGCCAATCCCATTGGTCCTTGGATTTCCTTCCAATACTTATCAAACTTCTCACTCATTTCAAATGACATTTGTTCAACAATGGGATTGCCACATACACTCCAATTCCTAATTTGCTCTTTAGCCTCACAAATTTTTAGGAGTTGAATATTGGCGGTCACATAATCTATCCCCGAAAACACAGCTGTGATATCATTAAACAACTTGAGTCTATCAACTACCTCTCTACAAAAAGCCCATTCTTCCTCACTAGGAGCACAATCATACAACTTGTCTACAACTGCTACACGATTGAAAATAGCCTTGCAAGGCAAAGCAATGCTAAGCATCTTGTAGGTAGAGTTCCACCTAGTTTTGCAATCTAGCCCCAACTTGTGTTCCAACTTAACTCTAACATGTTTGGCAATCTCTTCAAACTTCTCCATTCTTTTAGGTGTGGCTGTCCAATAGGCAACACTATCACAAATTTTTGCAATTGAATCCTTAATCACTTCTAAACCATCCTTGACAATCAAGTTTAAAATATGGGCAGCACAACGCATATGCAGCAGTTTTCCATCTAAGAGCATATTTGACTTGCCTATCTTCTTCACTAGTTCAGTGATTACCTTGTCATTTGTGCTGCAGTTATCAAGAGTTAAAGTTGAGATATTCTCATCCATATTCCATTCCACCAATGCATCATAGAGCACTTCACTGATAACTTCAGCTGTGTGTGGAGCAGGGACATATATGAACCTGCAAATAAAAGATAAAAGCAATAAATTAGAGCAGTAGTAGGTAAATATTATCGCAGCAATAGATAAATTCAGTTTTTGATCAAATACCTCATGATAATGTTTCTAAGTGCCCATGAATCATCAATGAAATGGGCTGTTATAGCCATGTACCCTCTTCTTTGGTTATCTAAGGTCCATAAGTCTGTAGTAATAGACACTCTAGACTTGGTAGAAGCCATGTAGGATAGGGCCTTTTTCCTTTCCTCAATATATGCTTCCATAATGTCCTTCCTAATAAATGGATAAAAAAGGCACAATTCATATTTAATTGCTATGATAGAGTAAATACATAAGAATTGATACAGAAGGAACAGATAAGACCATTACCTAATAGTGTTTTGAGTCACCATCTTGAATAATGGCTGTAGTGCAATCATAAACCTTCGAAAACCAGCATGGTCAACAATGCATAAAGGATACTCATGTAGTGCAATCATAGCAGCAAGCTCCTTCCTAGCTACTTCTGGATCAAAAGTGTAGTTCTCCACAGATACTTTCCCTGCCTCCATGCAACTGAACCTCAAAGCTGATTGTTGAAGTGTCTTGTTCTGATTTGCCAACTTAATACTTTTCAATGTACATATTTTCAAATGATTATGAAGATGACTTGTTCCATTTTTGCCTGTCCCTCCAAGCTGCTTATGGCAATGAAGGCATTGAGCCTTGACAATACCACACACTTTCACCTTCTTGAAATCCTTCCAAACAACAGAAGTAAGCTTCCTCTTTGTGCCAAAATCCGTGTCCTCATCCTCCTCACCATCAGAAACTGGTATGGGATCAGAATCATTAACAGATTCATGTGCAAGTGATTCTTGCCTACTGCTGCTCCCGCTGGCTAGAGTTGAGTTGATAGTGAATCTAAAAAAAATAAATAAATGGTCATCATTCATAGTGAGAAAAATAACAAGAGATGTTTAACAGCAAAGAAAAATAATATGCAATGAAATTAACTGAATAGCAAGTCCGAGCTAAGAACCAAACCCAATTGATTTTAGCAGCCGGACGCCACCCTCGGTTGATCCTTCTGGAGTAGTCGGAGTAGGAGCTCCTGGAGTTGCAATGCGGCCGGTCTTTTTCAGAATTGGCTTTGGAGGCCGACCAGAACCTAAGGCAGTAGCAGCAGGCCGCACGACGGCGGATCCAGTCGTAGCCAGCCCGTCGGCGGAGCCAGGCAGCACGACGGCGGATCCAGTCTTAGGCAAAGCGTGCGGTGCGCCATCCAAATAAATGGCGCACCTTGCGAGGACCGCCGGACGTGTGGGTTAGTGAGTCAAGGACGCAGCCATGGAAGGCAAACAAGACCTCTAGGAGGACTGAGATGCGCTTCTAAGTAGGGACCAAATAACTACGAGATGCATGATGTCTCACCTTACTTCATCTTCGTCCAAGCTTACGGAGGGTGAAGGTGAAGCCATGGTGGGTGGTGGCTGGACTTCGGAGCGCTGCGGCTTCGGCTTCCCGTTGTCCAGTGCCGCTCCTCTGCTTCCCTCCAGTGCAACGCCGGTGACCGTCCGCGAGGCCGCGACCCACGAACGTGACGGCGGGAGGCGAGGCTGCGACGGCGCGAACACGAGGCGAGGTCGTGAGTCCGTGGCGGCGCGTGCGAGTGCGACCGCGAGTCCGTGAAGGTGAAAGCGGCGGTTGTCTGTGAGGGTGGAAAGTGAAAGGGAGGAAAACAGCTGAAGAGTTAGGTTTAGGGTTTTGCTTGTCTTATATATGTATACGCAGCTATGGGCCGTGGGCTAATGGGCATTCGTTAATTTCGGGTCTCCACGGGGAACGGGGACGGGGGGATGCACACCAGACCCACCCCGTGAAACCTGACGGGGACAGATTTGACCCCAATTAGCTCCCCGTGGGGGAAAAGTTTGCCCTAAACCCATCACCTAATAGGGGGATTCCCCGCGGGGAATCGGGGATCGGTTCCCCATTGATATTTTGACGAGGGATGGAGACTAGACTTTTTCCTATATAGTATATACAGCATATATAAAGGCCGGAACGGAGTTGGGTCGTCGCGTGGTGTTAGAGACTTAAGGCCCAAGAACCACTGGACCATAACTTGACCTAATTAAACATGGACAGCCCCACACCGTTCCGCGATTAAATGCCTGTCATTGAACTTGGTCTAGGTCAAGGACTATGACAATGAGTGGTCTCGGAGCGAGTGAGATCAGTCAGCCATTGATTTGACATATAGTACACTAACAATACTCTCACTTCGCCATCGATGAGCAGCAAACTGACACGGTTCACGGTGCATGAGCAATCTAATCCACTTTCACCAAGCCGGCGAGCCAGCAAATGGTCGTTTTCACTTCCTGCTGCAGCTCCAAGGCGTCCAGTAGCGGATAGACGACGCCGAAGACGGTGATATTGCATAGCCGCCTGCACAATGGTTTCGAGAACTTTGCGTTCCAACTGCAAATCAGGCTATATATGTACTAATGATCCATCCACCGTCCTGCAAACCTGCAATGTTCTGAATCTTGATAAGATATGCAGATTTTAGGTCGCCGTCGTCAAAGAAAAAGAAATTCAGAAACCAAGCAGAAACAGAAGCAAACAAATCGCACCCATATCCCACTCTCTTTGCCTGGCTATTTGAAGTTCTCGGTTCTGCTGTGTACTCGTATTTCTATTGGTGGTATTGCAACGAAGAAAGCCGTACTAGCACGCAGGAGTGTGTGGAGTTTATTTTACCCCAATACCGCTTGAAGAAAACGTGTGACATCACGCCGTGTCTTTCTTGATACCAGACGACAGAACGGGGCACAACGTTTGGTGAAGGCGACGTCGTCTTCCTTGGCCGGGCATCTGCCCTAACCTATCCCAATCGCGGTGGCCCCCGGCACCCCGGAAGCTGCCGAGCCCGAGCGCATGGCGGAGTTTTTCAGGGGAGACAAGCGGGAGCCGCCGCTGCGTGCTTGACGACAATGGCGTCCTTCTTCCGGACACAAAAGTACTGCTGTTTGTCATCGTGGTTGTGAGAGCTTTATCGGTCCTCCAAAAACTGAAAAAATTCTCACAACTTTTCAGGCGACGAAAGGCACGACAGGCAAGTGGATAAGCGCATCCACCGCCAGCTCGTCATCATCGGCGCTCGCCTTTTTCGTGGTTTTCACTTTTTCACCGTACGTACGTGAACTCATGCTAATGGGCCATGGCATGTTACCAGGTTACTGTTACAGTAGTGCTTTCGGGGAAAAAAATCATTTCCCTCTGTACGTTACCAGAGGCCTGTTTAGAGAGGAGCCGTAGTATTTTGTTTAAATTTAATAAATATTGTCTGATCATAGGGTAACTAGGTTTAAAAGATTCTGTCTCGTGATTTATAACTAATCTGTATAATTATTTATTTATTTTATTAATATTTAATGCTCTATGTATACGACATAACAATCGATGTGACGAGAGTAAAATTTCTGACGGTACGTCGGTACATACGTACCTACCTATACGCAGTAGCTAGTACATGCCGTGCACGGTAACAAGATTCTTGCGCAATAATTGACGCGCGTTGCCGCCGCTTCTCTTCTCACCTTTCGTCTATCTTCTGCGAGAGCGAGCATGGGCGCTGGGTGCATTGCATTCGCTTCGCATGGTTATCCATCCAGGGACCAAAGTCCAGACCACAGCAAATGCAAGGAAGGAAAAGGATACGCAGGTAGGCATACCGGTCACCGATGGCTGCGCTGGCATATGGATATGGCAGGGCAGGTTGCGATTCGGCCATTCCGACACTGGAATCAAGCAAGCTATCCTGTTCGAATGGGATGACTCGTAGTCGTTCTTTATCGCGCGGGGTCTCTATCTGACGGCTGTCCCAGGACAGGAGGATGGGCAAGGGGCGTGGGGGCGTACAAGTTGATCAGGGCCGGGCGGGGCGGGGCGCACCCGACGCGCGTTGCCTCTGCCGGCTGCCGAGCGCCGCCCCTGACCGCGCACGCTTCGGGGCAGCCGGGCAGGGGGTCACGGCCGCGCACGCTAGCTTCTGGTCCAAATCAGCCGGCCGCGGCAAGCAGCGAGAGCGCAAGCAAGGCAATCGGCGGACTGTGGCGCATCCGTCCCCATTGAATTAATCCCGGTCCGCGTCAGCGCAATGATAGTACTACGAGCTCCGTCCGTGCCGGGGCACGCCTGAGCCAGACAGCTCGACGCAATAACGCCCATCGATCAGGACCCCGGGCCGGGCGCGCATACGTAGTACGTGCCTTTGGTCGCCAGCACTACTGCACCGCACCAGGTCCAGGACGCCGCGCCGCTAGCCAGTAAGTATAGCTCACGGAGGCGCGCGCTCTCGGCTGCCTGTCGCGCTCGCGCCGCATGCACTCGTCGACGGACCACGCACGCAGTACACACGCTCCGATTCGGTGTTGCATCCGTGGGCATTGCCACCGTTTCGGCAAGCTGGGAGGAGCTGCGATGATTGACGGTCAGCTTTGGTCTTAGTCGAAGGATGCTCCGGTCCGGCGAATGAATAATGGCGGCGGATACCGGGTGGGTGTCGGGTCGTCGTCACGGCAATCGGCAGGCTTTGCATGCATGCACGGATTGCTTGGCAATCATGGAATTGGAAGCAGCGATGGCGACTTTGAAAGCTGTCGCGAGAGGGAAGGGATGTCGCTTTGGTTGGGTGATGATCAGTGGGTTTCATCTGAATTCTGAGGCCACTACAAGATTGACCGATCCATTCCAACGAGCGACGAGCTAGTTGGACTTGTCTTCTCTGCTCCCAGTCCTCCCCTCTGCATCACTTTGCATGCAATGCCATACATCTTGGACGATTCATTGCAGCCGCGTGGAGCCAAGATACGTACGTCCGCACGTACAGTGCCCAATGTTCTGACGTGGCTGCAGAGTTTATATCTACGTTTTGAACATGTTGGCTTTGATCGAAACTTGCTCTAAAAGCACCACAAAATCAACCGACTTTAGCACGGGGAATGGTGTAAAGTTCAGGCATATGGGATCTCATGATGGCGTTCTTATCCTTGATCCACAACTATTGCAACCCGGCCATTTTATCATCAGCCGAACCAGGATCAGTCACCAGCAGCGTGCATGATATATATAAAAATAGACTAATTATTGGAGAGGAGGATATATTTCGCCCGACTTTATTCGCGCCGATCTACGGGCATAAATTTAAAAATACTTTAGGTTAGGTTAGGCAGACGTATCATTCGATGTGTCTTGCATGATCAATCGGCAATCATCAAACCTGCAGCGCGATGATGCACGTAATGTAACCATTTCCTTTAGGCACCTGTCGGGCAGGAATTCGGCCGGAGGTGCTGCTCATCCTTGGAGGCGGAGCGGCCGGCATGGCCCGGGATCCCCCAACCGTGCTCGCACAAAGCTCCCACAGCTGCCCACGAAAGGAACGGGCGAAGCGGCGGACCGGTCATCACTCATGAGTGAATGCCCGAGCGCTGATGGCAACGCATGTTTGCAGACGTGGCCATCTATCACAAATTATTAGCATCTAGTTTATGCTCCAGTTTATCTAACTGTCCCGACATTCAGATAAGATTAATTTCCTTCTCTGGGATAAGATTACGCCGACCAGATTGACGAAAACGACGTGCCACGTGCGTTTCGTTGCGCAAAATGCATGCCCGGTGAGTCAAAAAAAAAAATATTGCATGCCCGGTGTCTCGTCGTGTCATCGTGTGCAGCTGTTTTGTAGTACGATACGAAGCGGGGGCCGGACGGGACGTCAGGGAGGTCAGACGAGGCGGCTGGTCAGGTAGCCCGGAAGGGGCCAGCCAGCGACGGCAGCAGCAGCCTGCGCGCACGACTGCATCAGGCGTGGGAATTGAAGCTGCCAGAACAGCATGGGCCAAGGGCCATGGCTGTGGCCTGAGCCAACCAACCAACACCACGCAACGCAGGTACACCCGCGCACGTGCTGGTGTACCGGATCGCACAGCGTGCTGCTTGTTTGAGCCGCCGCGATAAGCCTGCCTGACTTGCGTGCCGCGGGCAAGTTAACCATCAGCCGCTTAATAATCTATAATAATAATAATGGACCCGGACGACGGTTCTTATCCTGGGGTCTGCGGAGGTCGGTGCGTTCCGCGGAGGGATTTTGGTTCGGGCTGGCTCGCAGACCGACCGCGTCGAGTACAGCGCGTGAGGCGACACCCGTTTGCGCGCGCCCAGCCGGCGGAACCAGCGGCGCGGGGGACTGGGGGCCTGGGGGAGGACGAACCGAGGGAGTGCGTGCGTGCTCTGTCCTGTTCCGCTTCTGCCACCGAGGCGGTTCGTGCGCCGGCAAACCAAAACTGACGGAGCCGAGGTAGTAGTGGGGCGGTCAGCCGGCCGCGCGCGCGTGTTTCTCCCGGAAGGAAAGTGTTTCTGTTCTGACCATCGAGGGGTTAATATCAACGAGTAATATTTATAATTGTGTGTTCTCTTTATTCGGTGGGTGATGTAAGAAGGATACGACAATTTATCCTGGTTCGGGTAAAGAAGGCTCTACGTCCAGCGGGGGGAGGATAGTTCGTGTTATCTTGCACCGAAGTGCTAGTACAGGGGAAAATACAAGCAGGTGTGAGGAGCGTGAGTTGGAGCTTGGGCGTTTCGGACGCCTGGCTCTCGACCTTACATTGTCTCACGGTATTGTTCTGTGATCTAAAGACTTAGCGTTTCTACGCTCTGGATCCTGTCGTTCGGGTCCCTCTTTCTAACGCCCTGGTGCCTCCTTCTATAGGTGAAGGAGGGGCACAGGAGTACATATATTTAGCGTTCGCATGGCCGATGACGCATGACGTTGAGGCCGATCACGTCGGTGCTGCTGTAGTGATGTACGTCGGTATGGAGGCCCTGCAGCCGTCGCGTCGGGAGTTGTTGAAGTGCAGCCCGGAGTTGTCCGACGGAGTCGAGGGGCGGCGGTCGAGGACTTGGCTTGAGTCGAGGGGGTCGAGTCGAAGGGGTCGAGCCTCACCGGATAAGGTCGAATCCCGGGAAATGCGGGAAACGCGCTATTCATACGTCTCGAGGGGGTGCTGGACGGGGCACAGTGCTCGGCATGGTGCAACAGCGAAGTACGATCCGCGGGATTCTGGGGCATGGGTGGTAAAAGCAAGATTTGACCGCCACTCCCACAACTGTTACCGTAACTATGGCCATACGGTTAGGCGGGAGTAGGTAAAACGCATTAAATGTGCCCGGATCCGTACGGGAGAGCCGGTAGCCGAGGGGTGCACTGTCCTCGAGGGCCGCCCATTCGTGCGAATGAAGTTCCGTCCTCGAGGGCAGGCTCGTTCGCAGGGCGAAGTTCCATCCTCGAGGGGTCGCCCGAATTGTACCCTCGAGTGTACAGTACCAGTCCGTTCGGTAGCCTCTCGAGCAGGCTTTGGTTTTGGGCCGTCGTAGTCCGTTCGCGGGTCAACCCAATACGCTTCAGCCTGCGGGCCTTTGATCGTTGACGTGGGAGGTTACTGGAGGGTTTATGTTGCTGATTTTACGGGGTTTAGCCCGGTGAACCAAGGGTTTAGGGTACCCATTTCCTGGGTAACGACAGTAGCCCCCGAGCCCCTGCGCGAGTGATGGCACTCGGGCAGGGGGTCAAGAATTGGAAACGGGACATGATTCGGATCTTTCTGTGGGGGGCGCGCGAGCGACCCCCACGGGGGTAGCCCCCGAGGCCTCATAGGAGTCGAAAGACTCCTATGAGGGCTTCATTTGTCTTTGGTCGAAGGGTGCTTGTATAGTCAGGTACGGGCCTGAACTGGAGTCGCAGCGTTTTACCGAGGGGTGCGTCGGGACACCGAGCCCCCGGGGGATTTTTCGACCCTCTTTCGTCGAGGGGTGCCGGGCACAGTCGAGCTCCTGAGCCTCGTGCAGCTAGGGCGTTGCCGGCCTCGGCATTCATCTCACGAGTCCTTTCGATCGGACGTGAGGCGAGAAGCATCGGACTACCCTCGATAGGGCGAGCCTCGAAGTCCTCAGTGAGCTGATAACGAGAAAATCCAAGTGAGAGCCCGTTCCTCGTTCGATAGAGGTCGGCAGGAGGCCCGGAGGCGGTCTCATCAAAGCAAAACACAATGGACCTACGGATACCGATTCCATTCGATAGGTCTCGGCGGCTCGATGCCTCCCTTCGGGGGGATTCCATAAAGTCCGTAGCACTTCGCCTTGGATGTGTCCAAAGGGGTCTTGAGGGTTCGTTCTCGAGCGGGGCCTCGTGTTGGCTCCCCCTTGGTCACCCCTGACTCGGGTGCACGAGGGCGGCTGTCGAACCCTGATCGTGGGGCCAGCCTTCGCTCCCGATTTTTCTGGTGCTCTAAGGCGGCCGTTGAGCCCTCACTCGAGGACCGGCCTTCGCTCCTTCGAGACTTTGAGGTAGGGCCAGAGCCCGTATTTTTTTTGGTGCTCAAGGGCGGCCGTTGAGCCCTCACTCGAGGATCGGCCTTCGCTCCCTCGAGACTTCGAGGCGGGGCCAGAGCCCGTTTACCTTCTCCTGGAAGAGTCCGCCGGTAAGTGACGCTTATTTTTCTTACCGTTAGACGCGCCTTTTGAGGAGGAAGCTAAAACGATGTGGTAGTGGAGATCGTGGTGGGCCCGAGCAACGGCTCTTTGCTAGAGGTGTGACGCGTGTGTCCGGTCAAGGATCGAGGGGGGTGAACGGTCAGGTAAGCACATTAATTGCGGAAAGTTACCTTTTCCCTGCCGTCGGACTCCGCCCGTCGTTCTTCCCGGGTATAAAAACGAAGGGGACAGGCGCTGTTCGCCCCCACCTTTGCCATCCTCCCGAATTCCTGCTTTCCTGCGCGCGTGAGAGTAAAAACTTAGAGCGAGAAGTCACGATTGGGAACCTTCCTGGTCGTCCGTCCGCCGAGGAGATTCGTGCTGTTGTTGCCGCCGCCGCGTCCACCGAGCAAATCTGTACTGCCGCTGCTGCCATGGCCCCCATCCTCCAGCCCGCCGAACCCTGGCGCCCGTCGACCGTGACGCGGCAAAGGCTGAACGAGCTAGTGGGAGAAGGACTTCTCCGCCCCGTCACCGATCCGAATCGACCAGAGTGGATTGCGCCGCCGCGGAGCCACCAAGAGCCGAGCCCGCCGGAGGGCTATGTGGTGAGCTTCCTTAAATATCATCGGCATGGGTTCGGCGTACCACCGAGCGAGTTCATGCGGGGATTGACGAACTTCTACGGCGTCGAGCTCCAGCATTTCTCCCACAACGCCATCTCCAACGCCACCATCTTCGCGGCCGTCTGCGAGGGCTACCTCGGGATAGTGCCACATTGGGAGCTGTGGCTCCACCTTTACAAGGGGGAGTGGTTCGCCTCCTCGGTGGCGCTAGGAGTAAGGCGAATCGTCAGAGCGGGGTGCCTCAACTTCGTGTTGAAGACCGGGAGGTCGGAGGAGCCACGCGAGTATATCCCCACCGGGTTGATGTCCAACCACTCTCGGTGGGACGAGCAATGGTTCTACCTTCGCAACGACAGAGGCTATCTCCCGCCGTACACCGGGCGGCTTATCACCGAGCGTCCATACAACTGGCCGCACGGTATCGCAGGAGATCTTCAGCGTCAACTTCGTCCCCTCGTCGCCGCGATGAAGACCCTTCGAGAGGCGGGCCTGACGGCGGGTGTGGTGGTCTCGGCCTTCCACAGTCGACGGGTGCTCCCTTTGATGGAGCGCCCGCTGCGGTTGGACGAGATGCTCCCCTCGGTGGCGCCTGAGGTTCTCGAGAGGTGCCGGATGTCCGCAAGAAGCCATCCGCCGTGGAAGTCGTTGCGCGAGTAAAGGGGATGGTCACGGGCTCGTTCAGGGCGGAAGACATCAACCGCCTCCCCATGCGGCCGGAGGAGGGTTGCCTCGACCTGGTGAGTGCCCTGACCCGTGC
Source organism: Bothriochloa decipiens (assembly GCA_023333625.1). Lineage (NCBI taxonomy): Eukaryota > Viridiplantae > Streptophyta > Magnoliopsida > Poales > Poaceae > Bothriochloa > Bothriochloa decipiens. The sequence continues at coordinate 93,731,510 of CM041628.1, forward strand.
CTTTCGCGTTTTCATTCCGTCCCCTTCTCTCGTCCCTGTGACTAAACGTTTTTATGTAGGGGAGAATCGACTACCGGAGATCGAGGCCCCCGCTGAGGGAGGATGCTCCTGACCGTCAGGTAAGACGCTTCACCGCCTAGCAAGAAAAGCGGTGTAAGGACGAAGAGGAGAAGAAGAAGGCCAAGAAGCTCCGGGAGCGCGAAAGGCTTGCGAGGTGCCGCGCTGAGCAGAGGCGCGATGGGCTCCCGGAGGAGGAGTCTCCCTCGTCCGAGGGAGATGAAGATGATGCTGACGATGACAGCGACGACGTCGAGGGGGTGGTGGGGCGTCTCGACCGCATCTTGTCGGGTTCCTCCCATGCTGATCGCCCCTTCGTGCAGGAGGAGGCTGTGGAGGAGCGCGCCCCCCAGCCGTGGCGTCGGCCTCGGAGCGCCGGCGTGGAAAAAGGGGGGCCGAGGCCTCGCCTCGAAGGGGTTCACCCCCCTCCCGTCGTACTCGAGTCGGGACCCCACCCACTTCGATCCGGGAAACCCGGTCCCGGTCGTCGGCGCGGGCGGAGCAGAGCCGTGCTCAAGAGGCCCCGTTGGAGCGGGGAGGCGCGGCGACCCCACCGATGGCCCCGAGTAGCCTCAGCCCCGGGAAGAGCTCAGCCTCGGGAGGGGTCTCGAGATCCGCTGGCGGTTCGAGGGGGACCGGAAAGGCCTCTATCCCCTTCGGGTAAGTGTTGCTGATTCAATTATTTTTTGTTGCATCTTCCTTGCGTAGTTTAATAAACTTTTTGCCGTCCTCTTCTCATCCAGGCCCAAGCGCCGAATCGAGGAGGCGTCTCTTGCGTCGGCTAAGCGGCTCAAGGTGGACGCAGCCACGAAGATGGAGGCCCCGGTCACAGGTGCGACGTCAAGGCCCTTGGCTCCGTGGGAAGCCAAGTGGTTGTCCTCAGCCCTCGGTGCTATGGCGCGCGGTAGGCTGACGGGTTCCGCTCTTGCTGCAGGGTCGAGCGTCTCAGGGGCTGTGACGGGCGGCGACTCCGAGCCAGGGAGGACGCAAGAGGGAGGGAGCGCCTCCTTGATGTCGTCGGGGCGGAGCCCCGACATCGGGAGCTTCCGCTCCTGGTCGACCGGAGGCCTCGATCCCCGCACCCCAGGCGGGAGCCCCCGAGGGTCACGAGCCGGGAGAGGAGGTAGTCGTCGTCGATCTCGAGGGTGAGGAGACCACACCTCTTTCCTCCTCGACGGGAGAGCGGAGACCTTGGCCGGCGGGGCTACGCGAGCTCGAAGCCCAGAGGAAGCAGGAGCAGGGGGCCCTGCAAGAAGCGGAGCTGCCGCAGCCGCAGTAAGAGGAGGAGAAGGAGATGCTGGAGCGGCAGGAAGAGGAGGAGGAAACTGGGGGCCAGCCCCAGCATCAGCAGGCACAGCAGACGCTGCAGGGGGGCAAGGCGCCGCTGGACCCGCCGGCGCAGCAGCCGCCCGAGACGTCGGAGGCAGAGGGGACATCGGGACTGCCCAAGCAATGGGTGTCCGTGATCACCCTGGACGAGCTGCTGGCCGAAGAAGAAACGGCGTCGAAGGCGTCGATGGTCCCGCGGCTGTCGGGGGTGCAACTGGAGGAGGCCTCGGTACCGAACCCGGCAGAAGATGCGTCGATGGTGGTCCTGCCGGCGCCACAAGTCGTGGTGTTGGGGAAAGCGACGGCCTCGACACCTCCGCTGCCTCCGAAGGTGCCAGAAGCAGCGTCGAGCCAGCCGCCACAACTGTCGACGGAGCAGCCGGAGAAGACGGCGGCTTCTGGCGTGCTGAGGAGGTTGACTTCCGACCCCAGGCTGAGGGATGCCAGCGCCGCGTCGGAGTTCCGCACCCCGGCGGAGTTGGCCGTGGGCTACGGCGTCCCACGCGATGTGGTGGACGAGATCGAGTCCTTGGCGTGAACCAAGGTCAAGACGGTCCTTCCACATTGGGGCAAGGAGCGCATCGTACTCCGGGAACTCGGCGACTCCAGCGCTCCGGGGATCGAGATGGACGACCCGGCGGAAGTCAAGTGCTGGGAGGACGCCGAGCGGTCCCGGGTGTGGCTGCAGCACTTGCTGAAGCTGGGCGTCGAGCTCGTCGAAGGCCTCGACCAGAACCTCGCGGTGAGGCCCTGTGTAGACCATATGCGGTTTTTTTAGTTCTTTCGTATGAAATGCCTTAACCCTCGATTTCCTGTCCCCAGGAGGTGCGAAGGCGTTCCTACTCCAAGTCAGACTTCCTCCATGAAACGCACAACAGCCGGGAGGAAGTGCTTCACCAACTCGAAGCCGGTCGCTCTTCGCAGGGCAGGGTGGCCGGGATCGAGGAGGAGCTGAAGCGGACTAGGGAGGAGGCCGCCAAAGCCAAGGAGGAGGCCGCCCGGGCGAAGGAAGACGCCGAGGCCGCTCGAGGGGAAGCCGCCCACCTCAAGGAGGAGCTCAAGCGTGCCAGGGAGGAGGCTGACGCGGCCAAGGCCGAAGTGGGGAGGGCCAAGGGCGAGAGCATCTGAGCCCAGGAGCGCGTCGAGCTACTCGTGGGGGAGGCTCAAAGCTTCATGGAGCGCATCCGCTCGCTCGAGGCCAGTTTCGCTGAAGTCTCCACGGCACGCAACACCCTCTCTGCCTTGGCCCAGGAGGAGAAGAACCGGGCCGCTAGCCCGGAAACCCAGCTCGGGGTGATGAAGGCTACCCTCCAAGAGAAGGAGCAAGCCATCATCTTGGCTGGCGGCACCCTCGAGACCCTCCGCTGCGAGAAGACGGAGGTGACCCGGGCCTTCAAGGAAACCCAGCGGGAGCGGGACGAGGCCCGGGGGGAGCGCGACGCCGTGCTAGGGGATCGCCGCGCGCTCGAGACTCGCTGTGCCGGTGAGTTCCTTGAAGAGCCTTTGTTCTTTTTTCTTCCCGTATGGTTTGTCTAACTCTTGTTTTGTGTTTCAGGCCTCCAGTCCGAGCTGCTCACTACCCAAACCGTCGCCAAGGCGCTGCAGGAGAGCCTCGCGGTGGAGGGGGCGCTTCTCGGCCGGCTCCAGGTTGCCCTCGACAGGCTCTGCGCCTCCTAGGAGGTCGGGCCCGTCAAGGGTACTGAAGAAGACATCCCGGGTGCCGCGCTCGTCGACCGGATCTACTACCTTGACGCCACCCTTCGTGATCGCGTGCGGGAGGCGCTTCACACTGGCGTGAAGCGGGCGCTAGCAGTGGTCTCCTCTGGCTTCGTCTTCGACATGAACGTGGTCGCCCAAGGCTTCGTTCCTGATATCTCGAAGACTGACGCCGAGAACGAGGAGCGATGCCGAGGGCTCATCAATGACGCTGAGAGGCCGGGGGAGCACTGGCAAAGTTATTCGAGGACGAAGTCCTCCCCCCCCGCGGATGAAGGGTACAGCGTCGAGGAGGGCGGCGACGGAGCGGGCCTGTAGGGCAAGGCTGGGCGAAGTTGCCCATGTAATAAGTTAGTTTTTTGTAACTTGTATTCAATGTGGCTTCGAAAGCCTTTTTGAACATAAATGCATCTATCGTAATGCAATTTGTTGTTTTACTTTCGAGCCTTCTCTGTTTTCTTTCACCTAGACTTTGCTTTTTTGACTAAGTTTTCGACGCATGCTCGTATCCTTCGAGGGGGGAGCTAGTGGAGGTACCATAGCCCGGAGGCGTAGGAGAGCTCCCGGCTCGACAGCCCTCGACCCTCTAGGGAGTTCGAGGCATTTTCTACTTAATTGCGAAGCGTATCGAGGCATGAGAAAGAAGAGGCGCTCGAGTTCTGATCGCCTGACTTTTGCTTTTCGACTAAGTGTTCGACGCAGGCTCGTATCCCTCGAGGGGGGAGCGAGTGGAGGTACCGTAGCCTGGAGGCGTAGGAGAGCTCCGGCTCGACAGCCCTCGACCCCTAGGGAGTTCGAGGCATTTTCAACTTAGTTGCAAAGCGAGAGGAGACGCTCGAAAAAATCGTTCGCATTTTTAGGAACTTAGGGGGTTACCCCCCGTTAGCCCCCGAGGGAGGCTCGACTCTGGCGAGACAGGGTCGAGGCTACCTCTTGCATGTACAATAACAGGTTTGAACTTATAATCGAAAGTACTCCTTATATTTGTCATGCGAAAATGTACAAAATATGAGAGAATGTACGAGGGCATCGGTGCCCTAAGGGTAGAAACGACGTAGCTGCTCGATGTTCCAAGCGTTGGTGAGGATTTTGCCTTTGTCATTAGCGAGCTTGTACGTCCCGGGCTTTAGCACCTCAGCTACGGCGTATGGGCCTTCCCATGGCGGGGTCAGCTTGTGACGTCCTTTGTTGCTCTGTCGTCGACGTAGGACGAGGTCTCCAACTTGGAAGCCCCTCGGGCGCACGTGCTTGTCGTGGTAGCGTCGAAGTTTTTGCTGATACCTCACGGAGTGAATTAGCGCCATGTCTCGAGCCTCCTCGAGCTGGTCGACGGCGTTTGCGAGGGCTTCTTCGTTGCTTCACTTGTTGAACGCCTTTAGTCGAGGGGAACCATACTCGAGGTCAGTGGGGAGGACGGCCTCGGACCCATAGACCAAGAAGAATGGGGTGAACCCCGTGGCTCGACTAGGTGTTGTCCTTAAGCTCCATAGGACCGAAGGCAGCTCCGCGGCCCATTTTTTCCGTGCTTGCTGAGGCGGTTGAGGATCCTTGGCTTGAGGCCCTGCAAAATCATTCCGTTGGCGCGCTTGACCTGGCCGTTAGTTCGAGGATGTGCAACCACGGACCAATTCACACGGATGTGATGGCGATCGCAGAAATCCAAGAACTTCTTGCCGGTGAACTGTGTGCCGTTGTCGGTGATGATGACGTTCGGGACCCCGAAGCGATGGATGATATCGGTGAAGAACTCGACCGCCCGTTCGGAGCGGATGTTGCCGATAGGCCAGGCCTCGATCCACTTGGTAAACTTGTCGATGGCAACGAGCAGGTGCGTGTACCCTTTGGTCGTCCTCTTGAGAGGCCCCACAAGATCGAGCCCCCAGACCGCGAACGGCCAGGTGATGGGGATCATTTGTAGGGCGTGAGTTGGGAGATGCGTCTGCTTGGCGTAAAATTGACACCCTTTGCACGAGCGGACAATGTTCGTGGCGTCAAAAACGGCGATCAGCCAGTAAAAACCCTGTCGAAAGGCATTGCCTACGAGGGTCCTTGGTGCTGCGTGATGGCCGCAGGCCCCAGTGTGTATGCCTTCGAGGAGCCTCCTGCCTTCTTCGATAGTAATGCAGCGCTGAAGAACGCCTGAGGGGCTTCGCCTGTAGAGTTCCTTGCCGTCACCGTAGATGACGTAGGACTTGGCTCGTCGTGCGATCCGGCGAGCTTCGGTCCGGTCCTCCGGGAGCTCTCTCCGAATGAGGCAGTCGAGGAAAGGGGCTCGCCAATCCAGTGGCGGGCTCGATGGAGGAGGAGTCCCCTGGATCTCCATAACCTGTGCCCCGGTCGAGGGGGCCCCGGTCTAGGTCGTGGGGTGGAGTTTCGAGGGTGTAGTGCAAGCCCCCGAGCCCAAGTCGATGGAGGGCTCGAAGAGGTCCCTCGAGAATACGTTCGGAGAGACTGTACCTCGAGTCGATGCGATTTTTGCAAGCTCATCTGCGGCTTCGTTGTATCATCAAGCAACATGAATAAGCTCGAGGCCGTGGAACTTGTCTTCCAACTTGCGCACTTCGTTGCAGTAGGCTTCCATCTTGGCGTCGTGGCAGCTCGAGGCCTTCATCACTTGGTCGACAATCAGTTGCGAGTCATCTTGAACGTCAAGGCATCGGACCCCGAGTTCGAGGGCGATTCGTAATCCAGTGACAAGTGCTTCGTACTCCGTGACGTTATTAGAAGCGGCAAAGTGGATGCGAATGACGTAACGCATGTGGACTCCGAGGGGTGAGATGAAGAGCAAGCCCGCGCCTGCTCCTGTCTTCATGAGCGACCCGTCGAAGTACATTGTCTACAGCTCGGCTTGGATTTGGACTAGCGGCAACTGCGTGTCGGTCCACTCAGTGACGAAATCCGCCAGCACTTGAGACTTGATGGCCTTCCGCGGTGCGTAGGTGATGGTCTCGCCCATGAGCTCGACCGACCACTTGGCAATCCTTCCAGCGACCTCTCGGTTTTGGATGATCTCCCCCAAGGGGAACGAAGATACCACGGTAACCGGGTGGCTGAGGAAATAGTGCTGGAGCGTGTAAGGACGATGGCGTAGAGCAGCTTCTGCACCTGTGGGTAGTGGATTTTTGTTTCCAAAAGCACTTCGCTGACGAAGTAAACCGACCGCTGGACGGGCAAGGCGCGCCCTTCCTCCTGCCTCTCAACCACTATGGCCGCGCTGACCACCTGAGTGGTTGCGGCGACATAGAGGAGGAGGGGCTCGGGCGGTTCAGTCGACGTCGCTGGTCAAGGAGGGACGAGAATCAGGGTGGATGTCAGCATGCTTTTGAGTTCGTCGAGAGCCTCCTTGGCCTCCGTGGTCCATGTGAATCGCTCAGATTTTTTCAAGAGGCGGTACAGAGGCATGGCCTTCTCCCCTAAATGTGAGATGAAACGGCTGAGGGCCGCGAGGCAGCCCGTGACCTTCTGCACGCCCTTGAGATCCCGAATCGGCCCCATTCGCATGATGGCCGCCACCTTCTCGGGGTTGGCCTCGATTCCGCGCTGGGAGACGATGTATCCGAGGAGCATGCCCCGAGGCACTCCGAAGACACATTTCTCAGGGTTGAGTTTTATTTTTTGGCTCGAAGGCACCCGAACGCGATTTCGAGGTCATGGATGAGGTCGTCCACTTTTCTGGACTTGACCACGATGTCATCGACATAGGCCTCGACCGTGTCGCCTATGTGAAAGTCCCTAGTTTGGTTTTGGGTAATTGATGAAACCTAAGGACTAACCTTGTTTCTAAGTGGATGATTTAGAGAAAGGTAGTCCATGCCAAGTGGAGCTCAATGTTGAGGCATGACATAAAGTTATGCAACCTAAGCATGGTGAAGATCAAGATGGGCTTGGCTCGATGGATCGGTTGGAAGTGTGAAGGGCAAGTTGAGGCTTCGAAGCGAAGGACCGTGCGACGGTGAAGCTTGGGCATGACTTGGCACCAATGGACCGACCAACAGTGAAGAGCAAGTAATATCAAGATCGATGAACCAAGACCGTTGCATGATGACATGGACTGTCACGTATCATGTAAAGGCTTGGCGGTTGAAGGATCGACAAAATGGGCTCAAGGCGAAGGTATAACCTATAGGGCCATTTTGTTTTTTGCACTCAAGACACCATAGAGAGTGTGAGTGGTTTAGGATCGATAGCCGAACTATGAAGAGGGGAGATCTTCGGTAATTCAGTTCATGAGTGCCACTAGGTCCATCATTTCATGTGATTGCATTTAGGATCTAGTGCGCGATGAAAGTCCTTTGAAAATGCTTTGGAAAAATGCTAACACACATGCACATGGAGATGTCACTTGGTGGTGTTAGCACATTTGCAAAGGCGGCGATATAATTGTAAGGTTGAGTTGGGTTCGGCGCCTTCAGGAAAATGAGAGAGATATTTTCTATTGCGCCGGATGCAAATTCGTTGGAGAAAAGAGGGCGTCATCGCGGGATTGAGAATGCTCATATTCTAAGTGTCGGACGCTGAGCGCCGGACGCTGGCCCAGCGTCCGGACGCTACACAGAGAGTACCGGTTGAGAGACAGAGCACCGGACGCTGCGCCGGACGCTTGCGCCGGACGCCGGCTCGGCACTGTTCAGCGTCCGACGCTCGTGAGAAATGAAGGCCGAGGTTTTAGCGCGTGTAAAGCGTCGGACGCCAGGGTGTGCGTCCGGACGCTACTCAGAGAGGGTCGCAGAGCAGTTGGTGTCGCCGGACGCTGGTCGCCGGATGCCGAGGGGTACCGTCGGACGCTGACGTGTCATGGGAGTCGACCGTTGGAGGCTGAGTGGCAGAGGCGCCGGACGCGTCCGGCGTGTGTAATCGAGCCGCCCGAGGGGCAACGGCTAGTTTCAAAGGATGGGGTTATAAATAGAAGGTGGCCGGACCTTGTGGAGGTCCCTTGGCTTTTCTAACACTCTTGTGCATCCTTTGAGCTAAAGCTTCTCCCTCCTACTCATTTCCCTTGCTTGATTGCTAATCTAGAGTGAGATTGAGTGATTCGAAGTGCATTGCATGAGTTGATTCATCTAGTGGCATTTGCGAGTCGTTTGACCGGTGATTTCTTGTTACTCTTGGAGAGTACCGCTCTTAGCCGGCTTGGAGGTTGTTTGGAGGCGTTGGGAAGAGTTGGTGATTGTTCTTGCCCACCTCCGGTGATTGATTTGTAAGAGGTTCTTGTGCTTGTCCTCGGCGAAGTGCCAAAAGCAACTCTAGTGGAATGCGCGTGTCATTGAGTTACCACGCTTGAGAGTGGTGTCTTGCGGTTCCCTTGCGGGGGAGTGCCTTGCGGGGCAAGTGACTTGAGGGTCACACCGAGGATCCATCTAGGTGTTGGTCGACACAACCGGTGACGTAGCTTGTCGGTGCACAAGTGAACACCGGGTAAACAAAAATAATTGTGTCATCTTCTTGTTCCCGGTGATTGGTCTTCATATTGTGATTGTTGTCATATTGTATTGATTACATATCATCTTGGTGATTGGCAACATCTTCTCTCCACCATCGGTATAAGAATCACCTCTCTACCTTGCATTACTTTCTAGCACTTATCTTATGTAGCTTGTTTTAGAATAGTTGTTCTTGCTAGCTCTATATATATTAGAAAGTAGTGACATAGCCCTTGAGTGACATAGAGATCATACTTATACTAGATTTGTAAATAGGAGGCTTGCTCACCTTGTAGGCTAGGCAAAACCGTGGTTACGCCATTTGTTATACTAATCAAGTTTTGTCTAGTGGTTTGTAGAATTTTAAATAGGCTATTCACCCCCCTCTAGCCATCTAGGACCTTACACTATGTGTTCACCGAAGACGTGGAGCATGCACCGCTGATACGTCGCCCCGGCGTTCCGAAGGCCGAAGGGCATGGTGACATAGCAGTACATGCCAAAAGGTGTGATGAAGGAAGTCGCGAGCTGGTCGGACTCTTTCATCTTGACTTGGTGGTAGCCGGAATAAGCATCGAGGAACGAGAGGGTTTCACATCCCACGGTAGAGTCAACAATTTGATCAATGCGTGGTAAAGGAAACGGAACTTTGGGACATGCTTTGTTTAAACTAGTATAGTCAATACACATCCACATTTTTCCATTCTTTTTCTTAACTAACACGGGATTAGCTAACCACTCGGGGTGATGGACCTCCTTGATGAATCCAGCCGCCAAAAGCTTCTGAACCTCCTCGCCGATGATCCTGCGCTTCTCCTCGTCGAAGCGACGCAGGCGTTGCTTCACCGGTCTGGACCCGGCCCGGATTTCCAAGGCGTGCTCGGCGACTTCCCTCGGTATGCCCAGCATATCCGAAGGACTCCACGCAAATATATCAGCGTTTGCGCGGAGAAAGTTGACGAGCACGGCTTCCTATTTGCCCTCGAGGTCGGCGCTGATTGTTAGCACCTTCTCGCCGGGGCAGCTCGGGTCGAGGGGGACTTTCTTGGTGTCTTGTGCTGGCTCAAAGTTGCCGGCGTGTCGCTTAGGATCTGGCACCTCGTCGGTGAGGTGCTCGAGGGTCACGGCTATCATGGCATTTTGCTCAACGGCCTCTCCATACTCGACGCATTCGACGTCGCAGTTGTAAGCGTGCTCGTAGGGGGAGGCGACGGTGATGACGCCCTTGGGTCCTGGCATCTTGAGCTTGAGGTAGGTGTAGTTCGGGATCGCCATGAATTGCGCGTAGCCCGGTCGGCCGATGATAGCATGATACGTTCCGTGAAACCTGACCACCTCGAAGGTGAGGATCTCTTTCCTGAAGTTGGCAGGGGTGCCAAAGCAGACAGGAAGGTCGATACGGCCGACGGGAAGGGCCTTCTTCCCTGGCACGACGCCATGGAATCCACCGGCGCTGGGTCGGAGTTGGCACCTCTTGACTCCCAGGAGGTCGAGGGTCTCGAGGTAGATGACGTTCAGGCTGCTGCCGCCGTCCATGAGGACCTTCGAGAGGCGGTGTTTATGATGATTGGGTCGACGACGAGCGGATAGGCCCCGGGGTTGGGGACTCGATCCGGATGGTCATCACGGTCGAACGTGATGGGCGCGTCAGACCAGTCGAGGTAGTGAGGTGTCGCGACTTGGACAGAGAAGACTTCTCGACGCTCCCGCTTACGCTGTTGAGGCGTGAGCTGGGTCGAGGGGCCCCCGTAGATCATGTAGCAGTCATAGACTTCGGGGAATTTTCTGTCTTCCCCGTTGTCTCCTTCACCGCCGCCTTGGTCTTTCTTGTCGTCACCTTTCTTCATGCCCACTTGCTCGAAGTGCTTTCGAAGCATGTGGCAGTCCTTGAGCTTGTGCTTCACCCCGTCCTTGTGATAAGGGCAGGGCTCCTCGAGCATTTTGTCGAAGATGGCGCCCTCGGGGAGGCCTCAAGGTCTTTTGCGTTCGGTTGCTGCGATGAGATCGTCTTCTGCAGCCTCACGCTTGCCTTGCTGATGTTTCTTCTTCTTGTTGTTTCTCTTCAGCCCTTTGTTCGAGCCTCCGGCGTCGTCGGCTGCCGGCGCCTTTCCCTTGTCTTTCCCGTCGCTGAAGAAAGCGCCGACCGCCTCTTCGCCGGTCGCGGTGTTGGCGACCACATCCATCAGCTCGTCGACGCTGTCGGGGCGGTTACGCCCCAACTCGTAAACTAGGTCCTTGCAGGTTGTACCCGCAACGAATGCTAGAATGATGTCGAGATCGGAGATGTGGGGTAGTTCGGTGCGGAGCTTGGAGAATCGTCAAGCAAAGTCACGGAGAGACTCCCCTGGTTTCTGCTTGCAGTTGTGCAGTTCCCAGGAGTTCCCGGGACGCACGTAGGTACCTTTGAAGTTCCCCTCGAAGATCTGGACAAGGTCGATCCAGCCGTGAATCTGGTCAGGGGGAAGCTCCTCAAGCCACCTACGCGCGCTATCGGACAGGAACAGGGGAAGGTGACGTATGATGGCGTGATCGTCACGCGCCCCGCCCGCCTGACAAGCCAGCCAAAAGTCGGCTAGCCAGAGCTCGGGATTGGTTTCGCCGTTGTATTTGACGATGCTTATGGGGGGTCGAAACTTGTCAGGCAGCTGGGCGCAGCGGATTGTCCTGCTGAAGACTCAAGGACCCGGTGGCTCCGGGGCCCGTCGGTCTTCGTCGCTGTCGTAACGCCCTCCACGATGGGCGCTGTACCCTCGATCCTTGGCATCCCCGTGCTTGCGCCTACGGTTCTCGACAATGTCAAGGCGCGCGTCGCGGGGAGCGTGGTCGTCGTTGACACGTTCTCGGGCCGGCTTTCTCTTCGGTCGGGGGGCCGCCCCCTGATCGACCGAGCTCTCCCTTTCGGGCCGGGAGGGCTCGACCTGAGGTTCGAAGGCTGCCCCTCGACGTCTCGAGGCTGAGCTCTCGGCTTGCTGAACAGCAGCTACTTGGAGGAGGTCCTCGACCTCGCGTTGTATCCGCCGAGCTTGCGAGTTGGATGGCGCGGGCATATTGCGAAGGAGCATAGCCGCCGCGACAATGTTTTGGCTCGCTCGGGGGTAACGGTTGGCGGGTTGCTCGGGTGCCCCTGCCTCGTTGATCTGCCGGTTGACCTCTCGGGCCCTGGCTCGGGCTCTACCGCCAGGCGGTCGCCGCTCTTGCTCGAGGATTAGCTCGAGCAGGCGCAATCGTTCCTGCTCGTCGGTGAGCCTCGCCTGCAACTCCCGAATTTGTGCCAACTGTGCGTCCTGCTCGCCAGGACGGGGGCACGCCTCTCGGGGTGCGTCTGGTTGTTGGTCCTCTGCTCTGGGAAGAGCACCTCCCGCCGCAGCGGTAGCTGCCGCGGCCACTGGATCGATGGTGTCCTGATCAGAGTCGACATCACCATCGATGTGGAGGCACTCGTGGGTAGGATCCCAATGATCAGAGTCAGAGTCAGGGTCGTCGCAGCAGAAAATGGGAAACTGTCCCCGCGCCTCCTCCTGCAGCTGCCGTCGGAGTGTGCCGACGGTGTATCTCCGGGGGCCGGGCGCTCTCATGAAGGACAAACCCTCGGAGGCTGGTGTGACAGTCCCCACGTCCGTCATTGCACAGAGAAGGGCGCCTGGGCGGTCCTCTAACATGCTCATGTTGGAGCGGGTCGCTGTCGAGATCGTCGTCGTGGCATCGTTGGAGTTGAACGAAGGCCGCTGATGACGCTCGAACAGCTCGTGCGGGAGCGGGCTCGATCGAGCGGGGACTTCGTCGCGCTTCCTCGATGAGCGTGCTGCGAAGGTGGAGTCGGGGTTGTGGTAGGGTCCTGCCGGTTTGCCCTCTACCTCTGAACTCGGATCAGACAATCCCTCAACAAGGGGTTCCTCATCTCCGGTCAGGGGCAAGGAGAAAGCGGTGGGAACCATCCTCGAGTCAGGTTGATGGCGATGACGGTGTCGATCGTGCCTCCTTCTGGACGTGGAAGCATGGTGGTGAGACCGGCGAGCGGCCCCCCATGAGCGTGGGGGCGTACCGCGACCTCCGTTCGGGTCACTGATCGAGAGCAGGGTCATGTCATAGCCCTGGCCGAGGGTCATGAACTCTAGGCTCCCAAACCAGATCACCGTAGCGCACGGAAGTGGTGAAACAAAGTCACCCATCCGAAAAAATGACGGGAAATCGTTAGTGACACGCGGCTCCCCTACCTGGCGCGCCAACTGTCGGTGTTCTGACCCTCGAGGGGTTAACACCAACGAGTAATATTTGTAATTGCGTGCTCCCTTAATCCGGTGGGTGATGTAAGAAGGACACGGCGATTTATCCTGGTTCGGGTAAAGAAGGCCCTACCAGCGGGGGGAGGATAGTTCGTGTTATCTTGCACCGAAGTGCTAGTACAGGGGGAAATACAAGCAGGTGTGAGGAGCGTGAGTTGGAGCTTGGGCGTTTCGGACGCCTGGCTCTCGACCTTACACTGTCTCACGGTATTGTTCTGTGATCTAAAGACTTAGCGTTTCTACGCTCTAGATTCTGTCGTTCGGATCCCTCTTTCTAACGCCCTGGCGCCTCCTTTTATAGGTGAAGGAGGGGCACAGGAGTACATATATTTAGCGTTCGCATGGCCGGTGACGCATGGCGTTGAGGCCGATCACGTCGGTGCTGCTGTAGTGATGTACGTCGGTATGGAGGCCCTGCAGCCGTCGCGTCGGGAGTTGTTAAAGTGCTGTCCGGAGTTGTCCGACGGAGTCGAGGGGCGGCGGTCGAGGACTTGGCTTGAGTCGAGGGGGTCGAGTCGAAGGGGTCGAGCCTCACCGGATAAGGTCGAATCCCGGGAAATGCGGGAAACGCGCTATTCATACGTCTCGAGGGGGTGCTGGACGGGGCACAGTGCTCGGCATGGTGCAACAGCGAAGTACGATCCGCGGGATTCTGGGGCATGGGTGGTAAAAGCAAGATTTGACCGCCACTCCCACAACTGTTACCGTAACTATGGCCATACGGTTAGGCGGGAGTAGGTAAAACGCATTAAATGTGCCCGGATCCGTACGGGAGAGCCGGTAGCCGAGGGGTGCACTGTCCTCGAGGGCCGCCCATTCGTGCGAATGAAGTTCCGTCCTCGAGGGCAGGCTCGTTCGCAGGGCGAAGTTCCATCCTCGAGGGGTCGCCCGAATTGTACCCTCGAGTGTACAGTACCAGTCCGTTCGGTAGCCTCTCGAGCAGGCTTTGGTTTTGGGCCGTCGTAGTCCGTTCGCGGGTCAACCCAATACGCTTCAGCCTGCGGGCCTTTGATCGTTGACGTGGGAGGTTACTGGAGGGTTTATGTTGCTGATTTTACGGGGTTTAGCCCGGTGAACCAAGGGTTTAGGGTACCCATTTCCTGGGTAACGACAGTAGCCCCCGAGCCCCTGCGCGAGTGATGGCACTCGGGCAGGGGGTCAAGAATTGGAAACGGGACATGATTCGGATCTTTCTGTGGGGGGCGCGCGAGCGACCCCCACGGGGGTAGCCCCCGAGGCCTCATAGGAGTCGAAAGACTCCTATGAGGGCTTCATTTGTCTTTGGTCGAAGGGTGCTTGTATAGTCAGGTACGGGCCTGAACTGGAGTCGCAGCGTTTTACCGAGGGGTGCGTCGGGACACCGAGCCCCCGGGGGATTTTTCGACCCTCTTTCGTCGAGGGGTGCCGGGCACAGTCGAGCTCCTGAGCCTCGTGCAGCTAGGGCGTTGCCGGCCTCGGCATTCATCTCACGAGTCCTTTCGATCGGACGTGAGGCGAGAAGCATCGGACTACCCTCGATAGGGCGAGCCTCGAAGTCCTCAGTGAGCTGATAACGAGAAAATCCAAGTGAGAGCCCGTTCCTCGTTCGATAGAGGTCGGCAGGAGGCCCGGAGGCGGTCTCATCAAAGCAAAACACAATGGACCTACGGATACCGATTCCATTCGATAGGTCTCGGCGGCTCGATGCCTCCCTTCGGGGGGATTCCATAAAGTCCGTAGCACTTCGCCTTGGATGTGTCCAAAGGGGTCTTGAGGGTTCGTTCTCGAGCGGGGCCTCGTGTTGGCTCCCCCTTGGTCACCCCTGACTCGGGTGCACGAGGGCGGCTGTCGAACCCTGATCGTGGGGCCAGCCTTCGCTCCCGATTTTTCTGGTGCTCTAAGGCGGCCGTTGAGCCCTCACTCGAGGACCGGCCTTCGCTCCTTCGAGACTTTGAGGTAGGGCCAGAGCCCGTATTTTTTTTGGTGCTCAAGGGCGGCCGTTGAGCCCTCACTCGAGGATCGGCCTTCGCTCCCTCGAGACTTCGAGGCGGGGCCAGAGCCCGTTTACCTTCTCCTGGAAGAGTCCGCCGGTAAGTGACGCTTATTTTTCTTACCGTTAGACGCGCCTTTTGAGGAGGAAGCTAAAACGATGTGGTAGTGGAGATCGTGGTGGGCCCGAGCAACGGCTCTTTGCTAGAGGTGTGACGCGTGTGTCCGGTCAAGGATCGAGGGGGGTGAACGGTCAGGTAAGCACATTAATTGCGGAAAGTTACCTTTTCCCTGCCGTCGGACTCCGCCCGTCGTTCTTCCCGGGTATAAAAACGAAGGGGACAGGCGCTGTTCGCCCCCACCTTTGCCATCCTCCCGAATTCCTGCTTTCCTGCGCGCGTGAGAGTAAAAACTTAGAGCGAGAAGTCACGATTGGGAACCTTCCTGGTCGTCCGTCCGCCGAGGAGATTCGTGCTGTTGTTGCCGCCGCCGCGTCCACCGAGCAAATCTGTACTGCCGCTGCTGCCATGGCCCCCATCCTCCAGCCCGCCGAACCCTGGCGCCCGTCGACCGTGACGCGGCAAAGGCTGAACGAGCTAGTGGGAGAAGGACTTCTCCGCCCCGTCACCGATCCGAATCGACCAGAGTGGATTGCGCCGCCGCGGAGCCACCAAGAGCCGAGCCCGCCGGAGGGCTATGTGGTGAGCTTCCTTAAATATCATCGGCATGGGTTCGGCGTACCACCGAGCGAGTTCATGCGGGGATTGACGAACTTCTACGGCGTCGAGCTCCAGCATTTCTCCCACAACGCCATCTCCAACGCCACCATCTTCGCGGCCGTCTGCGAGGGCTACCTCGGGATAGTGCCACATTGGGAGCTGTGGCTCCACCTTTACAAGGGGGAGTGGTTCGCCTCCTCGGTGGCGCTAGGAGTAAGGCGAATCGTCAGAGCGGGGTGCCTCAACTTCGTGTTGAAGACCGGGAGGTCGGAGGAGCCACGCGAGTATATCCCCACCGGGTTGATGTCCAACCACTCTCGGTGGGACGAGCAATGGTTCTACCTTCGCAACGACAGAGGCTATCTCCCGCCGTACACCGGGCGGCTTATCACCGAGCGTCCATACAACTGGCCGCACGGTATCGCAGGAGATCTTCAGCGTCAACTTCGTCCCCTCGTCGCCGCGATGAAGACCCTTCGAGAGGCGGGCCTGACGGCGGGTGTGGTGGTCTCGGCCTTCCACAGTCGACGGGTGCTCCCTTTGATGGAGCGCCCGCTGCGGTTGGACGAGATGCTCCCCTCGGTGGCGCCTGAGGTTCTCGAGAGGTGCCGGATGTCCGCAAGAAGCCATCCGCCGTGGAAGTCGTTGCGCGAGTAAAGGGGATGGTCACGGGCTCGTTCAGGGCGGAAGACATCAACCGCCTCCCCATGCGGCCGGAGGAGGGTTGCCTCGACCTGGTGAGTGCCCTGACCCGTGCCTTTCGCGTTTTCATTCCGTCCCCTTCTCTCGTCCCTGTGACTAAACGTTTTTATGTAGGGGAGAATCGACTACCGGAGATCGAGGCCCCC